>CM038679.1:67256372-67417739 GCA_021605205.1 Aegilops longissima | reverse complement strand
AAATATCCAAATCGAGTGGATTAGGAACGCGTAACAAGCGTAACTCACGAAAGATGTGACCCGCTGTTCTGCCTCGAGGACTTGTGGCAAGGGCTAGGAATGCCCGCCACGCCGTAAGTATCTCGCGGCACCCTCCGTGTCAACCCGCTCCACATCACTGCATTACACGCTGGTACCCCTCGTGGTCGAATTCTTTCCAAGTAACAATGGTACAAGTCCAAGTAACCGTGGGTCCAAACATCAAGGGAAAACACGAGGAATCACCCCGTGTATTCCACTCAATGTAGTCGCCAAGGTGAACATAAGAGGATTCACCGAGGTCCACACTTGAGGGGTTGCACACGATCGAATCGTATCGAAGTGGTTAAAGAGGAAATCACCCCGATGACCACAACCGGATAACTATGCTACTGAGGTTAATATCGGCGTCAGAGGTTTCACCCTGTACTTGATAGTAACCTAGTAGTGTCGAGCAACTAAGGGAAGTGATGTGCGTGTCGGGGCTGGTCTCGATCCCGCTGATCGGGTCTTCAATGATGAAGCAGGGCAACAAGGACAAGGTGGGGGTCACCGATGGGTCTCTATCCAACCTATACTAAGCAGTTTAGGATAAGGGGTAGGTAACAAAGGTGTTACAATAAACAAAGCTATGCAACAGGATAGGAGCAACAATAACAAGAGCAAAAATCTAGTGCAAGCAATAAGAGAATGGAATGGGCGATATCGGGATGATCAAAGGGGGCTTGCCTGGTTGCTCGCAAGAGAGAGTGATCACAAGATCAGAGTCGAATCGCCACCGCAAGCGTCGGCCTCGTAGTCTACCAAGAGAAGAGGGGAAGAAACAATGAATACACGATAACAGATGCAAAACGATGCATGACATGCCAAGAAGCGAAGCTAGGCGTGTTCTAACGTGGTAAGAAGGGTACTTGTGAAGGGGGAAGCATCCGGAAGTTATCCTGTTCCCGACGTCTGTCATACAGTGAACCGGAGGAGAAAGTTTGCAGGTTCGATAGGTTAGAGACGTGCGGTGGACGAACGGATCGCGATCCGAATCGCCTCGTCGCTCGAGCAACTTTCATGTTGAAATTATTTTAATCCCGCCACGGATTAAAAGTTATGAATTATAAAAGATTTTATTAATTTCGGAATTTTAATTAATTAATTAATTAATTTCAAGAAAATCATTTATGACATCAAGATGTGGTCATGCCGACGTTATCACCAACAGGTTGACTAAGTCAACCCCGCCAGTGGGTCCCACATGTCATACCCTAATAGCTTAATTAACCTAATCGATTAATTAAACTTAGTTAATTAAGTTAACTAATGATTAGTATTAATTAATCCAGATTAATTAGTTTAATTAATTATCCAATTAATTAGCTAATGATTAGGTTTAACTAATCCGTAATTAATTAGATTAATTAATTATCCAATTAATTAATTAATTAATTAATTAGTTAATTATTTTAATTACTTTAATCCATTTTAAATCATTTTTTGATTCTCGCTTAAAATAAAACATTTCTAAAACGTTTTTGGGGTGGGGCCCCTAGTCGCTGCACACGGGCAACGGTTATGGGCGCCATGGGGGGGGCGGTGTCGCTGCTGTTTGAACTGCCTGCCTTGGGCGCTGGGCGGCCGAGGTGGGCGATGCCACGCGCGCCGGCGGCGAGCGACGCCGGTGAGGGGGGGCGACGGGAGGCCCGTGGCGGCTCGGGAGAAAAAGGGGGGGATCGGGGGCGTCGGACGGGGCGGCGAGGAGTTCGCCGAACGGGGGAGGGAGGGGGAGCGCGGGGCTCGGGGCGGAGGGGGGAATCGAGGAGCGCGGGGGGGTTCGGGGCTGCGCCAAGGCGCCGACGAGATCGCCGACGGGGAGGAGAAGGAAGGGGGAGAGGGAGGCGCGGAGGCATGGCTGCACAGGGGGTGGGGAAGGAGACGAGGCCGGGGGCCTCACCGCGGATCCGTGGGGTCTAGGCAGCGGTGGGCGAGGAGGACGACGGTGACGCGACGCCGACGAGGAGGAAGGCCGGCGAGGAAGAGGGCCGGTCCAGCGGGGGATCCCGGCGAGGGGGGCTGAGGCGGTTGTCGGGGCCGATGGGATCGAGGCCTGCCCGATCCAGATCGGGAAGAGGAGAGGGGGCGGGGGGGGAGGGAACGGCGAGGGGGGGGGTGACGGGGAAGGAGTCGGTGGCGCCGCCCGATCCCGATGGATCGGGAGAGGAGGAGTGGGGCGACGTGGGGGAGAGTGGGAGCGAGAGGGGCTAGGGTTAGCGGTCGGGGGGAGGGCCTATAGGTCGGGGCGATCGGCTGGGCAGGTGGGCGGCCCTGGTAGGCCGGGTGGCCAGGTGGCCCAAATGGGGGGCCTTTTCTTTTCTTAGCAATTTTTTAAATCATTTTAAAATTGCTTAGGCATTTTCTAAAATGTGGTTACTTCACCACAATTACCTTTGTAATATTTAGCAACCACCTAACAATTTTGTTTTAAAATTTTGAAAACTTTTATTGCTAATTGTAATTTGAAAATTAGAATCGGATTCGAACTAACGCGAGATTTGTCAACAGTAGCCGAGGTGACGTGGCATCATTAGTGCGGGTTACTGTAGCTTAATTACCCGGGCGTCACAAGTGGATACTTGTTCTTGATTGTCTTCTTATTCAATGGACGGTAATCGACGCAAAGTCGGTCCGTGCCATCCTTCTTCTGGACAAAAAGAACACCACAACCCCAAGGAGATGAACTCGGTCTGATCAAACCCAGACGCTCTTGTTCATCGAGCTGCTTCTTCAATTCCTTCAGCTCATCAGGTCCAAGCTTGTATGGACGCTTGCAACGGGTTCGATGCTGTGCTCAAGATCGATAACGAACTCAAGCGGCCGATGAGGAGGCATACACGAAGCTCTTCCGAAAGACATCTTGGTACTCACAAACGATCGAATCGAGAGATGGCATTCAATTCGCCCTTCTCATTGAGAGAAAACAACCGAATGGTTTCATCACGAGAGGCATAGATGATCACATCATTAGAAGAGTGAGTCAATTGAATTTCCCTGGCAGCACAATCAATCTGAGCTTTGTGCTGATAAAGCCAGTCTATTCCGAGAATAAGATCAATGTCTGAGTCACCAAGGACAACTGGTTTAGCCAAAAACCTATAATCGCCCATCTTGATAGAAACATCCGGAACCATGGAGCTTGCATGCATGAATTTACCCGGAGAGACAACCGATAATGGTTTAGGCAAATCTTGAAAACCCAACTCATGCTTAGATGCAAAAGGTCTAGAAATGAAAGAATGCGATGCACCAGTATCAAATAAGACTTTTGCAGGAATATCATTAACTGGAAGATTACCCAAGATCACATCAAGATTCTCCGCTTGAGCTGCATTCATCATGTTCACCCTTGCAGACTTGGGATTATGCTTGACCTTTGCATTGCTGGAAGATTTCACAGAGGAGGAGGCGGAAGACGCCTCTGGTTGAAGCACTTGTTCGCATAGTGACCCTTCTGCTGACACTTGTTGCAAGTGACCTCAGAGAGCGGACGGTGGTAAGGAGCACTTGACCTTGGAGCTTGAGAATTAGACTTGTTCGATAGCTTGGGTTGGGTGGGTGGGAAGATCCACGGCCACCTGAGTTCTTCATTTGGTAAGGTGGCGGAACGGAGGAGGGGCAGGTAAAACTTCTGCTGCTTGGCTGCCACTTGAGAGGACGAGGAGGACTGAATCTGGCCTCGATTCTCTTCTTAGAAGCCTCGCATTTGAGTTGTGCAGCTTCTTGCTTTGAGCCATGTTGTAGAAATCATCATACTTATCCGCTCAAACAACACAAGAGGTAATTGCAGATCTTCTCTCGCACCACCTCTGAATCGATAGATCATACTCCTTTCATCGTGTACATCTTGCTTAGCAAAACGAAGCGAGCTCGGAACTGGATATTGTATTGATAGACAGACATGTTGCCCTGCTTGAGATTGCGGAACTCCTCACGCTTGCTCTCAACAACACTCTTGAATGTGATGAGCTCGAAATCACGGCGGAACTCATCCCTGTAATGACACGACCTCCTCTCGAATCTTTGTATTGCTGGAACCACTCAAGCAGCTTGATCCTTGAGTTGAAACGATGCAAACTTGACAAAGTCCTCAGCCCTGACATTGCTACAGCCAAAGTGCTTGCAGATGTCCACTAACCAATCATCGCCGTCGTAGCCTCAACACGTAAACCGAAAGACTTCGCTGATTAGCGAGGAACCGATCGAGAGTAGCAAAGTGTGGCTGATTGTTGCCTTGACCTTGATTGCCTTGATTGCCTTGCCCTCGAGCACGTTCTTGCAAGAGCTGCAAAATCATCTGAGCATTGGCATTGGTGGCTGCCATGATAGCTTGCCAGGCCTCTGGAGGCGGAGGTGGAGGTGGAGGTGGAGGATTCGACTGATCCCCATCATTGCGATCCGGATTCAGACGCGTTGGCGGAGCCATCCTGGAGAGGGTGACATCCGTTAGTCCTTTGATAGACAAAATGATAAGTAGAATCAACGGATAGAAATTGCAACATATAGTCTTCACAATAAACATTCGAACAAGAATGAACGAATGAATTTCAAAGTTAATCATCACACATCCATTAAGGAGAGAAGCCACTTATAAAAAGATATGGAAATAACATCTGACTGAGAAACAATTCGAATATCATAACTGAAAACAAAAGGTTGGCTTCTAGAATGAGCCGGAACAAACACATGATAGAGATTTCGCTCAAAGTGTTCGTGGTGGGGCCCACACGGACACGACGTATAGCGGACGTCACGAATGACTAACAAGACGTCCCCGAATCAGCATAGCCAAGGATTCTTTAAGACGCCTCGCGACCATCGTAAATCGACCGTGAATGGGCGGACCACTAGACGTTGAACCCCAATCTCAAATCATACATCCGTCGGAAAGAATATCCCGTAAGCTACTAGAATTCCCACCTATAAACTCCCGAAACTTTCGGTTATGCAATCGGTGTTGGGGATACAGGGACACAAAATATATCACCCAAACTAACAATACCTAGATCCAGCTGTATCCATCCGTCAACACATAACCAAGAAATCCTCGAAATCGTGGTACCTCGACCTTGAAAAACATCCGTTATGCAAGTCATGGCAATACTCCGCACTCGCCACAAGATCGGGCTATCGGGTTATCTCACCAACAACTGCACAAAAGAGATTTCGATGTCGGCAAAACTCGGTATTCCAGAATCTGCAACGATAAAATTGTGACGACAACACCTCGGAGCTCAACTCCCCGGACACCGCCACAACCCCTAAATGTCGAGGCACCAAGAACAATGTTCTCGTCACAAAACCATCGGAACGATTCCAAGATACCCACGTGATCCTAAAAATTTTTTAGTGAAATTTGAGGAGAGAGAGTCAAAACTCTACGTCGGGATACCTCACAGAGCTTACGAAGGACTGGAAGTAAAAGAATCCTACTCTCGATATATATAATCCTAAGACTCAAAACATTTTCCATTCTAGACTCAACAACGCCACAAACAATCAAGTATGGGGCTCCTAAGTCGGGAAGGCTCGATTACCAACTTGTAACGCCCGACGCGGCTATATCTCCCACGTGTCGAGGCACGACTTAGAGGCATAACCGCATTGAAAGCAATGTCGCAAGTGAGGTAATCTTCACACAACCCATGTAGTAATTAAGGAAAGATACATAGTTGGCTTACGAATGCCACTTCACACGTAACATAAATAAACATCCATCATTCAGAGTACACTCAAGGTCCGACTACGGAACCAAAATAAAGAAGATACCCCAAATGCTAACACAGATCCCGAATCGTCCCAACTGGGCACCACTATCGATCATCCGGGAAAGACACATAGTAACGACCACGTTCCTCGTCGAACTCCCACTTGAGCTCGGTTGAATCACCTGACCGCCTCATCGGAACTCGCAACTGTGTTTGAAGTATCCGTGAGTCACGGGACTCAGCAATCTCACACCCGAGATCAAGACTATTTAAGCTAATAGGAAGGACAGAGTAGTAAAGTGGAGCTGCAGCAAGCGGCTAGCATATATGGTGGCTACTTCGCAAAAGAGAGCGAGGAGAGAAGCAAAGCACGGTCGTGAAACTAGTAGTGATCAAGAAGTGATCCTGAACTACATACGTCAGACATAACTCCAACACCGTGTTCACTTCCCGGACTCCGCCGAGAAGAGACCATCACGGTAACACACGCGGTTGATGTGTATTTTAATTTGAGGTCAACTTTGGGTTTTCTACAACCGGACATTAACAAATTCCCATCTGCCTCATAACCGCGGGCACGGCTTTCGAAAGATATTACCTGCAGGGTGTCCCAACTTAGCCCATTATAAGCTCTCACGGTCAACGAAGGATATTCCTTCTACCGGAAGACCCGATCAATCTCGGAATCCCGGACTACAAGACATTTCGACAGCAATAAAACAAGACCAGCAAAGCCACCGAATGTGCCGACAAAACCCGATAGGAGCTGCACATATCTCGTTCTCGTGGCACACCGGATGAGCAGACGTCGGGTTGGCATAAACCCTGGTTGCCCAAAGGCGCCGGACATCGCTCAAGTTGGGCCAGCAATCGAAGGAGAACTGGCCCGGGGTTAAATAAAGATGACCCTCGGCTCGCGAAACCCGGGGAAAAGGCTTAGGTGGCAAATGGTAAAACCAAAGTTGGGCCTTGCTGGACGAGTCTTATTCAAAGCGAACTGTCAAGGGGGTCCCATAAATCACCCAACCGTGTAAGGAACGCAAAATCAAGGAACATAACACCGGTATGACGGAAACTAGGGTGGCAAGAGTGGAACAAAACACCAGGCATAAGACCGAGCCTTCCACCCTTTACCAAGTATATAGATGTATTAATTATAGCAGATATATATTGTGATATCCCCAACAAGTAAACATGTTCCAAAGAGGAACAACACCTCCATGTTCCCACAAGGAACAAACTTCAGCTTCACCTGCAACTAGCAACGCTATAAGAGGGCTGAGCAAAGCGGTAACATAGCCAAACAACGGTTTGCTAGGAAAAGGATGGTTAGGGGCTGACATGGTATTATGGGTGGCATGATATAGCAAGTGGTAGGCATCGCAGCATAGGCATAGCAAAAGAGCGAGCAACTAGCATAGCAAAGATAGAAGTGATTTCGAGGGTATGGTCATCTTGCCTGCAATGTTCTCAGAGTTGTCGAAAGCTTGATCCTCGAAAACGTTCTCAACAGGCTCCTCGTTCACGTACTCGTCTCCCGACTCTACCCAAAACAACAACACAAACAAGGGAACCACAATAAATCACGGTGCAATGCACAATCAACATGATGCAAAACATGGCATGATATGCATGATGAGATATGCAATGCTTATGTGCGCTCCGGAAGGTAAATGATGAACCAGGCATCAACTTGGCAAACCAAGCATGCCACGGAAAGATGAGATGATTTCGTTGAAATCGATATAAAGATCACCGGAAACGGATGCACGGTTTGCAAATGGCAAGCAAAACAAGAATGGCGCAAATCTGCCATTAACAGCATGATGCCACTTAGCAAGCAACAATTAATTAAGCTACTGCAACCAAACGTATCAACAAAGCACATGGCAGTGATCTACACATGATGCTCGACAAAAGATGAGCACTGAGCTACGGCTAGTTCACATCATAACATGCTCAAACAAGCATGGCAAAAGAGCACAAAATATCAGGCTGGACATGGCAAAAACAGTAACAGGTTGCAATGTTCAGAGCATCAAAACTACATGCTTCAGGAACTTAAAATAGCAAAACATGGCATGGCATTAATCTACTCAAAGCCTAGAACAAAAGTCCCTTACTGACCATAAGCCAAAAAGGACTAGAAAATATAGTAACACCCATGTCAATATTGAAAGTCTTGTTAACAGATTCAGCAACATGACATGTCAAAAACTGATAACGAGATGGCATGTTAACAAGCTCAATGCACTCACTACAGAGCCCCAAATGATAAACTAAGCATACCTACATCAAGAAGACCTGACATAGAAGACATACATGGCAAGAACAATTACATAGCATATATGGATCAACCACAACAAGCTAGGCAAAATTGAATAACATGTATACAATCTGCCAGGAATCATTTGGTAGCAAAAGTAGAGCTCGATTGACTCAAGCTATGGCATCCCATAATTGCAAACAAAGGCATGGATGGATAGAGAAAGTCATGCTTTACAAAACACCCTTACTGAAGTATCTCAAAATATGCATAGATCTCTCGGTATCATCAAGTAAACATGGCATCAAAATCAGCTAAAACAGGGCTGAAATCAGCAACATTAGGACACCTACTTTGCATGCTTGTGCTAGTCACCACATAGATCACAAAAATACATGGCATACACCCCTGGAAAGATGACATGGCATTTTACAAAACACATGTAGGACTCCAATTCATAGGGTGCACATATTAATCATGGCAAAAATAACAAAAATGCAACTCCTGATAAAAATCAGAAACTAACAGCACATAGCACTCTTCCAACAGCATTTCGGGCACCAAGATGAGCTCAAATGAAAATGATGCAATGGAATGAAATGATCTACTCTTCGAGGCGAACATTTTGACATATTATACGCGAAAAATGGATCTACGGATGCGAAGATATAGCATGTTGAAAATTGCACAAAATTACAAACGATGCAAAAACTTAGGAAAAGGAGGGAGAAGAGAGTCAACGGCGCGTGGCTCGAGGCCGGATCCGATCGGATCGGCGCTGGCGGCGGCCGAGGCTCGCCGGGAGGCGGAGGGAGGTCGCCGCGGGGCGGATCCGGCGGGCGAGGCGCGGGCGGCGGCCGAGCTGGCCGGGCGCTGGCGAGGCGGCGGGCGAGGCGTGGCCGAGCGGCGCGGCGGAGGCGACCTCGCCGGTCACGGCCTGGCGGCGCGGCGGCGCGGAGGCGGGCGAGGCCGAGGGCGGAGCGGAGCGCCGGGCGGCGACGGCACGGGCACGGCGCCGGCGCGCTGCGCATGGGCCGCGGCCGCGCTTGGGTTCGGCGCGCGGCGGCGTGTGGCGGAGAGGCCACGTGGCGGACGTGGATTGGGCGAGGGCGGCGGCGAAATGTCGGTGTGGCGGACGTGTCCGGTGTACAAGGCAGTTTCTAGGGTTTCGGGAAGGGATGATCCGGATTTCGGGAGGTGTTTAAATAGGCATAGAGGGAGCTAGGAGAGTCCAAATGAGGTGTAGTTTTCGCCCACACGATCGTGATCGAACGACGGAGAGCATGGAAGTGACTTGGATGGGTTATTGGGCTGTTTTGAAAGGGTGTTGGGCTGCAACTTAAAAGAGGCCTTTGCGAAGGTGCGGTTAACCGTTGGAGTATCAAACGAGCTCCAAATGACCCGAAACTTGACCGGTGGTCTCCGGGTGGTATACCAAGGCCACTAGACAAACCTCGGTCCATTTCGAGACGGTTTAATACCCGCACACGGAAAAACGTAAAAGGGACCGCCGGGGAAGATAGGAGTGCCGGATTGCAAAACGGACAACGGGAAAATGCTCGGAATCATGAGGCGAACACGTATGCAAATGCGATGCACATGATGACATAATATAAAATGCATGACATGGACAAAATGCAAAATGAAGAAAACCCAACCACGGAGGGAATAACATATATCGATGCCGAAAATGGCAAGAGTTGGAGTTACAAATATGGAAAGTTACTTCCGGGGTGTTACAGTGTGGTGGGGCTGGTTCTTGGGCAAGTACAACTGTGGTTCTATCTGCATCGACAGGTAGCACGATCTTTTCTGAAGACCGTGTTTTTACTCCCACAGATACTGCCATCACTCCCTCCAATTGAAATGGCTGATAAACAATAAAAGTAATTGAATGTACAGATATTGTAAGATAGGCAGGTGCAATGGATAGTAGGGAAGAAAACAAGGCATGAAATAATTCACATTTATGTTGTCTAAGCAAACAGAATAGCAGGACATAATTTCACATATATGATGGCTAATTAAACAGGATAGCATGACACAATTTCACATGTATGATAACTAACTAAACAGGATAGATTGACATACTTCAAAATATGATGACTATGTAGACAGGATGACATGATATAACTATACGATGTGTCTATTAAAGTGGTTGGCATGCCATAAATCACAAACATGCCGTCGATGGAAACATGATGGCATGATATAATTCACGGATAGAATGACATAATTTAAAATATGATGACCATGTAAACATGATGAGATGATATAACTATATTATGGCTTTAGAAAATGGGTTGGCATGCCATAATTCAGATACATGATGTCTATGTAAACATCATGACATGACATAATTCAAATATATGATTTATATATACTAAGGAAGTGAGCAGAGAGCAATTGCATATATGATGTGTCAACTAAGGAGATGGCATTCAATATTGTGTATATGATGTAAAAACTAAGCATTGCAATACAACATATGCATTATATGAGTAATATAACCCTGCCAAATTTGAGCATACACCTCAGGGGGATAATAGGACTGGTCATCGCCTCTGAATCCTCCTCTGAAGAGCTATCAACAAGATATCTGCTTGAGAGGTAGCATTGTCTCTCTCAAGACCTTGTTTTCACTCCAGATTTCTCCATCACCAATTCAAATGGCTGATGCACAGGAAGAGCAGTTGAATATACAAACATTGTCGACAAAAGCAATGAGAAATACAAAAAAAGGACGGCATGATATAATTCACATATATGACGCTTGCCTAAACAACATGGCATTGCATAATTCACATACATAATGCCTTGCAACAAGATAACATTGCATAATTCACATATATAATGTCTTGCAACAAGATGGCATTGCATAATTCACATATATGGTAATTAGACACTAAACATCACACAAAGCATGTCTAAACTAAGCAAATGACATAGCAATGCAAGATACCATATGTACGATATGAGCAACATAACCCTGCCAAGTTAGGGCATGCACCTCGGGGGGAAATATGACTGGTCATCTGTCTCCGAATCCTCCTCTGAGGAGCTATTGGTAACCAGCAAGACATGCGCTTCGTCAGATAGCATTGTCTGCTTTGAAGACCTTGTTTCCACTCCAGATTTTTCCATGACCGTGCCGAATGGCTGATGCACAGGAAGAGTAATTGAATGTACTAAAATTGTTGACAAATTTAACACGTAATAAAAAAATGATGGCATGATATAATTCACATATAAGATGGTGGCTAACCAGGTGGCATTGGAAAATTCACATATATGATGCCTGGCTAGACAAGATGGCATTGCATGATTCACATATACGATAAAGAAACTAAATAGATGGCATTGACACAAAGCATGTCTAAACTAAGCATATGACATCTTTAATGTATCTGATAAGCAATGCAAGGCACCATATGCATGATATTACCAACATCAAGCATGCCAAGTTAGAGCGAAGACCTCATGGGGTAAATAGGAGTGGTCTTCTCTTACGAATCCCCTCGAACAGTTATCTTCCTCTTGATTACGATCCGAAATGGGTGGAGGGGGCTGCCTTTGTGCCCACCATGGAGCAGCGTCTGCATGAAATTTTATTGCCACGCAAGGCTCGTCTCTTTTGCTCTATATGATCAGTTCCATTGTGTACAATAAGCGGCATGCATAGGAATAAAACATAGTGAGATTATGTAAGGAGTGCATGCACAAATCCGAGTGATGGTAGCAAAGCGTGGATAGACCCAAAACCAATGATAGCAGGCAGATAATAGCTTTAGTTAAAAATACAGATAATGGCTCCTTTAATGTTTGTTTGCACCCAACATGAAACTCATAGTAGACACCGGAGATTAACCAGATAGTCTTGATTGCTGCCCCAATATGTACCCCACAACCATTTAAAAACTCAAGTTTCAACATTAGTTTGGACCTGACTCGGAGTCTAATAGGTGAACACGACGATAATGTAGCATGTCATCATATTAAGCGACGCATAACGTAAGCAGATACGGAAGAGTGTGACCTTTCTTGCGGACACGTGTAGTCCTCAAGGTCATCTGTTCAGTTGATGATGGTAATGCAGTTGTCGTGGCTGCTGGCGGTGGGGAAGAAGATCTGAGACGGCGAAAGACAGTCTGGAGAGCGGATCCCTGCTGTGGTGAACCCTTCCGTCGTTGGAGCAGCTGAGCTGGGGTGGAACACAACGCCGCAGGAGCAGGACAAACCACACAAGGTTTTCTTTGACACATATCTGTAACAGAAGTAATTGAGTAAGGGCTTGTTTGAATTTGAGGATTCTAACAATGCAGGGATAGGAAATAGACAGGAATAGGATAGGAATGCACGTGCAAAACAGAGAATTTAAAAACACAAGATTTCTGCCAATCTGGGTGTTTGATTCACAACAATTGGAAGATCACATGATGCAAAAAGCATGGTGAGATTAAGTCAAACCACAAGAAAATGTACGGTTATAATGCTATTATGCTACTATCTCTTAGTCTTGTGCTTGATGAATAGGAATATGAAAAGGAGGAGAAGTGGAAATTAGAATTCCTACGGTTTTTCTTTCAAGGAGACACTAAAGGAACAAATCCTACAGTTTTCCTTTGCTCCATTCCTTTGCACCAAATTCATGAAAATTAGTACCATAGGAAACTTTCCAATTCCTATGTTTTTCATTCACTTTTCCTTTCAAGCACTGGCGATTCTAGTAGGCAGGCTTGAGCAAGGAAAATCCTACACTAAAAAATGTTTTTGTGCTACTTCTATTACTTTGGACCCAGACCACTGCCATACTAGCTCAACTCCCAGGCCCATCGACAAATGCACAGCTCAAACGCGCAGAGATAAATAATGGTGGCGTTCAAGAGAGTCCATCACGGATAGCTAAGTTGCCCGGTACCTCACCGATTGTCATATAGTAGGATAAAATAATCGTATTTCCGTTACTACGAGTGCTCGATGGACAATATATATAACATGTAGAGTAAAAAGAGATGCAACAAGTGTACAACCTCTTTGGCGAAGCCATGTCGATCTCAGCGTGATTGGGTTGGCCGGTGAGGATGCTCCGGCTGACTTTGCTGTTGGAGGAGGGAAGAAGATCTTAGGCGCCCGGAGATGGAGCCGAGTACTGCTCGCTGTGATGGAGGGTTTAAATCGTTGGAGCAACTCCGTTGAGTTGACGACGCCGAGGCTGAAGTAGGACAAGAGAGACAACGAACAACGTTAACCTAAGTGGAATTCTAATAGCATCTCCAATACATGACGTAAAATACATAACCACAAAGTGCTAGATGTAAAATACATCAGCTGCTCATCTCTGAACTTAACTTTCGAAACTGAACTTAACTGTCGAAACTGAACTTAACTGTCGAAACTGAATTTTGCTGTCGAAACTGAACGCACTAGCAAGGTGAGGCTACACGTCGGTCGACTGCCTTTTTCATCTCCGTTCAGTCGATTTTGCAGCCGTTGGATACGAAATCAAGGGCCTGCGGTTCATCTTCAACCTCCACCCCCTTGAGCCGCTAGCCACCACCGGCCAAACAGCAGCCCCCCGCCACCCGCGGCCGGCGGTGCGCCGCCCCGCCCGCCTCGAAAACACTCCCCACTGCCGGTCCGCCGCCGCCCCGGCCATCCCTCTAGGCCCCCACGTGCCGAGATTTTTCTCCGGCGATCCCCACGCCACCGCCCCGCCAACGCCCCGCCACCGCCGGCCACCACCGCCCCATCCTGAACCCTAAGATAGATAGTGGGTACCTCTCCGTGAGCCCCCCCCTCCTCTGCGGCTGGTTCTTCCTTCACCCCGGCGAGCCCCCCCCCCCTGAAAATCGACTGACCCAAAAGTCGATTCAGTCGACTGAAGTGTAGCTAAATCGGAGCAGCATCGCAAGCAAGAGCAAGAGCGAGAGCAGCAGCGCGAGCAAGAGCAATAGCAAGAGCAGACCAGGCAAGGGACCGAGAGCAAGAGCAGAGCAGCAGCGTGAGCGAGAGCTAAAGCAGCAGCAGCTCCTACTGATGTGGACGTCGCCGCCGAGGGAGCGACGTCGTGGAGGAAGTGGCCGGCAACGCCACGTGGATGGAGTCGCGCCGTGTCGGCTCGGGACCGAGCGCCGGCAGCACCGTGAGATCGAATCAAGAAGAAAAAGCGGTGATTAGTGTACAACCTCTTTGGTGGCGCCGATTAGGCTGCAGCTTCATTCGAGGAAGCGGTGATGATGATGCTCTTCGGTGGTGCGGTGAAGGCGGCGGTGTGGGAATGGAGGTGGCGCGAAAACGAGGGGAACGTCGGGGCAGCTCCTTGGAGGTGGAGGGCGGGGTGGCTGAACCGTGGGATGATGAGATCGACAGCGGATCCTCATCCGCACGGTGGATGAGGGGCGTCGAGGTGTTCTTGTGGATGACGTCATCGGGGAAGAGGCTCCGGCTGGGTGGCGGATGGAGCAGGGTGTGGGGTTTCGTCGCGGGTTTCCGCGCTCGGTGTATGAATGGGTGCGCGGATGGGATGGCAGTGGGGAACCATGGCTTAGAAACACGCTTGTCTGAAATGTGGGGTAAGTTACGAAAGTACCCCCCACCGATTTGAGGCGGTTCTTTCGGTTCAGGGGTACCACGGGCATTTCACGTGTCGGGATTTCACAGGAGGTGGGAGTTTTCGCGCGTGTTGTAATTTCGGAATAGCAAGGCGCGGGTTGAGATGGAGGGAGTTGTCGGAGCACAACGAGACAAAGATATATCTTAAATATTTCGGGCTAACAAGGCGCGGGTTGAAGAGGCGGGAGTTTCGCAGCACGATAGACAGAGACGCTAGCTTGAATTTTCGGCATAACAAGGCGCAGCTTGAAATTTAGGAAGAACAAGCTTAACGTGTACCAAAAAAAGAAGACAATTTGCACCTCAACACGCACAACACACACACAAACACCATTTAGACTAGAGTAAGGTACACGTGCATTGCACGCATGAGTTTTGGCAACCAAATTATTAATAAATACGACATTATAGCATGCAAGCTTTGAGTCATATATGCATGATGTAGATGTTCGTTTAATTCTTATAGTTCATTTCATTCAAAATCATCTAGTTTTTATAAGAAAGCTAATCTATTTTAAGATTCATGGGACTGTGCGTTGTAAGACATAAAGTAAAAACAAATAATGGCAAATCATGTAGAAAAACATTTGGGCAATTTTGATACGGAAGATTCTAGAACAAATAAGAAGTGCTTGTGTTTTGATGTTTGTGCATTATGCTTAAGTTCAACCATGGAGTCTTCTAGATTATACATGTGGTGAAATCTGGTGGAATCTAGATGATATCCAACGGCCAATAGTGCTCAAATTTGCCATCTTTGGACCATCGGATTCGCCTCATCCAACGACAATCTTTCAAAGTTAAAGTTACCCGCACACAATATAAAAAAATATAAAATATAATATATATAGGGGTATAGATATAGATATGTGATGTGAAGCCGCCCATCATCTCCAATTAGAATAGTGTGTCCATGCACGGATGCAACGTGGCCAAATGATGTCTGCCATCGGTATCTCAAATTCAAATCAGTCTGACCTTGTTCAATGTGTATACATTACAACATGCTCGTTTCCAAATCACACCGCGCAGATCTCCGTTATATTCATGCATGCATGGGTTTCAAACATTAGGATCTCTTATTCAAATATTTGAATTCAACTTTACATAGATTATGACCTCACCTATTTTTTTACACCCACACAGTAGTCTTCTCTTTATAATTGTACCACTAACTTTCTCTCGTGCATGCATGCACACACACTACCAGTCGGCATTATCCATCACACGCATGCAATCTTTTTCTTCAGGTCGGTCTCCCATGAAGGCACACACCCACACACACCCCCCTCTCCATCATATCGGGAATTCTTTATCTCTCACGCGTGCATGCGCAATGATCGATGTTCCTCTATGTATGTGTGTATATAGCTAGGTCTTTCATAGTTTTCCACACAAACCGATCAATCGATATATCAAGTGAGGTCTCACCCTCTTTCCCACGTCCACATCGATCAATCTATACCTCTCTATATAGGATTAACATATATAGCTAATACACCCACATTAATTATATATCCAACGTCCCCCTCTTATCATCCATGCCTTCCGCTTCATCTCCCAGACACGTGCACAATGGTGAAGACAGGGGGCAGTAAGGGCCCTGCCCCCCCCTAACATCACTATATATCGAGGCTAATATGAATGTGATCATTAGACAATTGCTGTTAAAAAAGGTTTAATTTCATGAATTGACCCTCCTCGTAAAGGACTAGCAATGCTTGGCCCCCTAGCTCATTTATTTTTCATGGCTCGCCATCTTTGCGTTACAACAGCGCGTGTTCGCCCCTCTCTCTAAATATCGATCTCGCACTTGTGCATTCCTTCATAGTCTCCCTCCACTCGGCCCCTCGCACCATCTTCTAGCCCCCCAGCAGTTTTTGCCACATGTACAATCTAGCAGACTCCATGGTTGAACTTAAGCATAATGCACAAACCTCAAAACAACAGTGGTTCTCTTTTGTCTAGAATCTTCCATATTATAACTGCCCAAACTTTTTTTTCTAGTTGAATTGCCATTATTTGTTTTTTACTTTATGCTTTACAACGCACAATTCCATGAATCACAAAATAGATTAAGGGCTTCTTTGATTCAAAGGATTCTCAAAGGAATTTTGGAGGATTCTAATCATTAGGAATTTTTCCTATCTTGGTTGTTTGATTCATAGGATTGTAAACCATAGGAATTTTTCCATATGATTCATTTGCACTAGATTTCATAGGAAACATCCCATCCACTCAAACCTCTTTGAAAGAATTCTCGTTTTTCCATGCACAATCAAACACTTGTACAATCATGTAGGATTCAAGGCGACATTCCACTATAATCCCATGTTTTTCCTATTCCGCGTTCTTAGCTTTTTTTATAAAACTAAGAGGTGCTTGGATCAAGGGACTTATTTTAGTCGACTAAAATAGTCTCTTTAAGAGACTAAAGTTCCAAGCACCCCTGACTAAAGAGGGGCTAAAACTAGTCTTGAGACTAAAAATTTTTTAGTCAGGGGGTACCCCTACTAAAATGTGGATTAGTCATCTCTCTCCTCATTTAACTCCTCTCCTTTAACATGGGCGAGTTCTGGATTGGAGGGTAATGAATGCTCATTAACTTGATTTTAGTCTCCTTAGTATTTGGATCCAAGCATGGATGAGGCTAGCATGTTTTAGTCTCACTACTTTTAGTCATGGGACTAAAACGTATCCAAGCACCCTCTAATTGATTTTGAATGAGATGAACTATAAGAATTAAACGAAGGGCTACATCAGGGATATATGACTCAGAGCTTACATGCTATAGTGTGGTATTTATTAATAATTTGGTTGCAAAATCTGATGCGTGCAATGCACGTGTACCTTACTAGTACTTCGAGTATGTGCAAAACACGTAAATTAAAATACCAATGGCACGCTACACAGTGTCTCTCTTACAGTTCATGAAGCCACATGGCACATGTGGAGGCGTTGTCGCGACCTCCTTGCGTGGATTGATCACAATGGCGTGCTGCTGGTTCGGAAGAATGTACTCGTCCTCCACGAGCCATCTTGGCGGTACATGCACGAAGAGAAGATGTGCATGCACGCCACGCACGCACTCATTCCTCGCACGCTGCACGCTGGTACACGGCGGATGCAATTTTGTACCAAGATCCACCCCATGTGATAATTTGACGCGTGTAAAGTCGTTCACTTCATTGATGGTCAACTAATACATGGCATGCAAATTGAGTGGACGTGAGGGCGGAAGAAAGACATTATTACTCCACTGCGCGCATGCGAGTAGTTAAATCGTGGGTTGCTAAGTAGTACTTCCATTGGTCTCCTTCGTATTTTGTGCCAATTTTTGACAGTAACATAATATTTACGCATTTGAGCAGTGTAGTACTTGAAATTTATGTTCCGCTAAACTCATCGGTAACCGTTTCGGGCCTCGAAACCAAAACCATCAATTAATCTTTACCTTGTTCCCATCATATTTGAAAGCCTGCTCACACCTACTAGTACGTACCAAACCTGAACGTGTTCCCCACTATGCAGGTATTAGTACTAGTGCTAGTACTTAGGTTATAAAAAGGGGAACTACCTAACCGAAAATTACTCTACCTTTCCTCCTCATAAGTGCTTCTTCTTCGTCCGTCGTTGCCATGGCCGATGAGCAGAGCTCTAGGTCGAGAACTACTCGTAACAAGGGAGCGACAACCAAGGCTGCGGAAAAAAAGAGGGCTCGCCGCCACGCAGAGACCTCGAAAGATCTCTCACGGGCAGGCGATGGCTCCCAGGAGCGCCCTATCCGCGGAGGCGAACATGCCGAGCCGGCGGAGCTGGAGTCGTTATCCCTCAACAGCATGCCCGATCAGCTCAATAAGCACCTCAATAAGCAGAAGCAGTTCATCCAAGACTTGATGGAGTTGCTGAAGGAGAGCCTCGACGACATGCCCGCTGAGCTCAATCAGCAGGGGGAGTTGACCGCCGGCTTGGTGATGCTGCTGAAGAAGAGCATTGCCTCAGAGAAGAAGGCGACCGGCGAAATCCTGCGACTTCAGGAGGACAAGGAGAAACTCTGCCACGAGATTGACCTGTTGAAGGAGAATAACGCCGACTGGAAGAAGCTGCATGAGAATAGTAGTTCCTCGATGAAGATGCTTGAGGCCCTCGTCATGGAACAGAAGGAGGAGTTGGCGAAGCTCCGCATCGAGCACCCGGTTGCTGTCAAGGTACGTAATGCGGCCGTGGAACAGATGATGAAGACTCGCGTCGAGAAATCCCGCGTCATGGACAGAATGAAGAAGATGGCGGAGGAGACGCGCAAGGAGATGGAGGTCGTGGAGGGGATGAAGAAGCAGTTACGACTCCACGGAGAATTAGATCATTTGGGGTGATAATCTTCCTTCTTCTTTTGCTGCTATGTTTCATCTTTTTCTTCGGGTGTTTCGCCGCACGTGTCACGTTCTCTGCGAGGCATGAATAGTACAATGGTTTTTTTAGGGAATGAATAGAACAATGCTAACAATGAGATGACTAGAAAATTAGATCATTTTTTATCGCCATATGGCACTAGGCTGCCATGTTTCGTGCTCCTCCGTCGTAGTACTACTCGAGTGGAAAATTGAGTATACCGCACGGTTCTTTGCTCCTCCTCGATCAGGTCGTCGACGCATTTATACGAGCAGTCAAATCACAAGGCCCCGCCTTCCAGCAGTAATGAGCCGTCAAATCACAAAGGCCCTCGCCTCTCGTGAAACCGACCAAGCTAGACTGCCCCGCCCTCTAGCCTTTTAAAAAATGTATAATTTTGTACAGCAGTAGTATCGATGGATTGCGCCATGGAGCAAAACTTGAAATTAAAAAAAAGGTGGTACATATAGAGAGCGCTGGTTTCCAAATTATGCATATAGTACTATTAAAAAGGCTAGTCACAATAATGGTGTCCAGCACAACCAACCCCTCAAATAAAACTAAGCACCCTGGAATTCTTTGGCAAAACTAAGCACCCTGAAATTCTTTGACAACTAAACTGCTGGCTATATGATGTTGGCCATATATATTATACGTATATAATGTGAAGAAATGAGTGGTAGTACTATACCAACTAAAAGATGAAATGTAATAAATACTAGTATGTACATACTGAAGAGTTAAAGTAACAAGAAGAAACATAACATAGTTCTGCTTGGAGCTCAGCACAACACACCCCTCAAATTAAATTAAGCACACCTGAAATTGGACTTTGCAACTATCACGGTAGACACTGCATTAGAACCACCAGGAGCAACGACACTGCCACCTTACTCGGAGTCCTTGTCCACGTCCTCGACTTCGTCCTTGTCCCTCTTCCTCTTGGCCGATACTTCTTTGCTTGAACCGCCAACTTGGCTGTTGCTCTTCAACCAACCCTTGTAGATATTGAAACAAAGGTAGCCATCCATTGCAGCGTAGTGGATGTGGTCTATATCTAGTACATTCGCTGCCATGCATGACGATGAAAGCGTGTATGGAGGTTTCTCCGGTTTACGTCTGAAGGATGAACCATGGCTCTGCCAGGTCAGCATTGAAGGTGACGAGAGGACACCGGCCGATTCTTTTGGAGGTCGAAGGTGTTGCCTACAACGAGGCCTATCCGACCACAGACTTCTTTTGTCGTTACCAAAGTCTCTGATGTGAATTTGACTAGGTTACTCTCGAGGAAGTCCTTAAAATCCTGGCACTCAACGTCGGCATGGCATATGTGGTAGACCAAGCATAAGTCATGCACGCAAACCTGGATCACGGCGGGCTTCTTCCTCTCTTTGTCCTTTAGATCCTTCTCTCGTCCCAGGACTGTGGTGTACTCAACATCTAGCCCAGCGATCCACTCATCATCTGAGTCTTCGAACATGCGTCTGAAGCGAGAAAGGCATCCTTTCACCGTCGCGGAAGAATGGGTGTAGATGACGTAGAACTCATCACCGGTGATGGTTCTGACCTTGTACTCACCACTAATCGGGGAGATTTGAGACGCCATGGATTTGGGAGGAGGGTTAGGATTAGTGGAACTGTCGTAATGTGAATGGACGGGACGACTAGGAGCGAACCGCCGTAGTATTAAAGGACGTGCGGGGACGAGTAGGAGCGAACTGCCAGCGTGCGAACGGCCAGCGTGCGAACGGCAGGGTAGTGGCTTTCCATTCTCCTATGATACGGGCTTCCGAGAGCCCTTGGGTCTGAGATCGAATGGTTGCATGGCGCGATTCTAGACCTATGGGTGAATATCCTATCCTGGAGGGTTATTCTGCAAATTTTCAGCAACTTAGCATGCGACTGTTTGATCTCAGATCCAAGGGCTGCCAGCAGCCCGTATCATGGTCGCGCCTATCAAGACCGTCGCGTCGCTCGTGCGGTCGCACCCTTGGAGATTTAACACGGTGCGTTAGGCTATCTGATGTTGGCATGTCATACATAGTCATCACTTAGTCACTCATACTACAACAAGGTTGGCTATAAGTGTATTTTTTTACTCCTCTCTATCTCTTTCTTCGTACTCCCTCCGTCCCATAATATAAGAATGTTTTTGACACTAGTGTAGTGCCAAAAACGTTCTTATATTATGGGACATGTGAAATACTCAGTATTATTGCATTTGCCAAGGAGTGACCTCTTCCAATGAAATGGTGTTGCTAAGTTTGCTTCATTTAATTAGCTATAGACTCAAAATTGTCTTTTCACCTAGGTACACGCGCTTAGCACCGTTTCTTCCTTGGGTCATGTCGGTGTCAAAACCGGCGGATCTCGGGTAGGGGGTCCCGAACTGTGCGTCTAGGCGGATGGTAACAGGAGACAAGTGACACGATGTTTTTACCCAGGTTCGGGCCCTCTCGATGGAGGTAAAACCCTACTCCCGCTTGATTAATATTGATGATATGGGTAGTACAAGAGTAGATCTACCACGAGGTCACAGAGGCTAAACCCTAGAAGCTAGCCTATGGTATGATTGTTGTCCATCCTACGGACTAGAACCCTCCGGTTTATATAGACACTGAATAGGGTTAGGGTTACACAGAGTCGGTTACAATGGTAGGAGATCTACATATCCGTATCGCCAAGCTTGCCTTCCACGCCAAGGAAAGTCCCATCCGGACACGGGATGAAGTCTTCAATCTTGTATCTTCATAGTCCAGAGTCGGCCAAGGTCATAGTCCGCTATCCGGACACCCTAATCAGGACTCCTCGGAGGCCCTGAACCAGGCTTCAATGACGGCGAGTCCGCGCGCATATTGTCTTCGGCATTGCAAGGAGGGTTCCTCCTCGAATACTTCATAGAAGATTTTGAACACAAGGATAGTGTCCGGCTCTGCAAAATAAGTTCCAAATACCACCGTAGAGAGAATAATATTTACACAAGTTCAATCTGCTGACGTATTTCGCAGCGTGACATCACACCACGGCCAGGCCTTTATTCATTTTTACTGTCCCACCTCAGCGCATTTAGCGAGGCGGTTTCCTTGGCACGTCTTGTCAAGGCAGAGATCGTGTCCCCTTATTCCGGGATTCTCATCAATACGGGCATGGGTAACCCAATCGTGCCCGTTGGCACGCCTCCTCCATCGAAGGCGAGTCGCGAACGGTCACGGGGAGGGCTCCTGGTATTCAACCTCTTTATAAAGAGACCAAGGCCCTGCACTTTTTCCTCAATCTCAATCGAATCCGCCCCTCGCTTCGAGTCCCAACACCCAAAGCTCCAGATTCAGGCGCTTCGGACCTTCGATGATGTCCGGCTCCAACCTTCAAGGCCGGTGGATGCCTTCCTCCATCACGGAAGAAGACGTCCTAAAGCTAAGAGATGCCAGGTATCTAACCGGCGAAATCTCGCATAGGCTGCCTGCCCAAGGGCAGGTTATTCCTTCTCCCCAACCCGGTGAAAGCGTGGTGTTCATGTCTCACTTCCTTCGGGGACTAAGTTTCCCGATGGACCCCTTCGTGAGGGGGCTCATGTTTTATTACGGGCTGGAATTTCACGACTTGGATCTGGAGTCCATCCTCCACATCTTGTCGTTCATCGTCGTATGCGAAGCCTTCCTCCACATTACCCCACACTTCGGGTTGTGGCTCAAAACCTTCAAGGTGGGCGAAGATGATCAAGGGGTAACAGCAGAGTCTTGGAGGGGCTGTTATAAGCAAGAATCTTGATGCTCCATGGCCCGAGGCTCTTTTCAAAAGGAGCTCAGTCTATGGCAACAAGAGTGGTTTTATATCACAGCTCCTGGGGCACCAAATGGGTGGCGCCACCTGCCTTTCGCTCGGGTCCTCCACCGGTGGCGTCATGGGTCAATAAAGGGCTTGGTGAGGGCCGCCCAGGGCGTGCCCTTGTTGCAGGCCGTGTTGAGACCTCCTAGAGAGAGATCAATCTGGTGAGTAATGCAGAGTCATGATGATTAAATCGCATCCTGCCCCAAGCGTCGCCCCCTCCGCCTGTGGGAGTTCAACCCGAGGGACCACGAGCTCTTCAACACTTCATGGGCGCAACGCCTGTGGAGATGTACAAACTGTTCTTTGGATCTGGCGATGTGTCCGGACTTGACCGAGGATGCAGGTCTAAGCTGCAATCGCCCGGATGCTCAAGTAAGTAGTCCGTGCCGGACCGCTATCTGTATATTTATCATAAACTTGCCCTTAAAAGAGCTGTCCCTTAAGCGAGTGGATAGCGAAGCAAAACTGACCAGGTGTCCGGCCCCCCTCCCTGAGACTAGGCCGGATCCAGTGTTAACTAGGATGCTGGAGGCTGCGCCTTTAGGAGAAGGCGAATGGGGGAACAAGGAAGCTACTCCCTCCGCGAAGGAGGTTATCGAGAAAGGAGTGATCGAGAATCCCTCCATCCAAGGGGAGAAGAGGACCGCCTCTGAAGATCCGGAGACCAAGGCCTCAAAGCGCGGGAAGAAATCTTCGCCAGAGGGTCCTGCGCCGCAAGATGCCCCGGCCGCATTGTTTCCCCAAGGAGATCAGCCCTCCAGCGAGCCGTAAGTAGAGAGGGGAGTTTATAAATAAAAGACATCCCTGTTTTAATTCTGAAGATGACCGAAATTTTACCTTGTAGTTCGGATCTCAGCCCTTCTCAGGAGAGCTCGTCGTCAGGGGATCTTCGTCCGGAGATGATGGAGAGCGGAACACCTCCCCCCTGCCGTACCGCCTAGCGAGGCGGACGATCCTGAGGTGTCATCGCGGAGGGTTTCCCCGGATCCGGCAGGGGTGGAGTGCGGTCATAGGGCCCCCCGGAGCCCTCTGTGTCCGGCCTTCGAAAAAGGCCATCGGACGAGTCCGACACCTCCTGGTGCACGGTCGGAGGAGTTGAAGGATCTGCTCGGTCGCGTGTCTATCTCAGAAGATCACCGCGCATTGATGGGTACGGTGATTGAAAAAATTTCGTCCGTGGAAAGCGGGTTGTACGAGGCCTCAGGAGTTTACTGACGGGTTTTGAGGTACGTGCAATGGTGTACCTTTTGACGGTTCCGCATATATAAGATGCGCCCTGTATAGATAGTAGCCCCTGAGACTCGGTGCGGTTGTCAAAAATGACAGCGTGCCGAGGATCATAGTCCCATATATAATATGTCGCCCTTCCTATGTAGGTGGCGGGGCGTCCGATGGCTAGCCGGACTGATGAATTTGCCGAACTAAAGTGGCAACTTGAGGCGACAGATGCCGACATCGCGCTTGTCAATACGCGGCTTGACGAGTCACAAGGTATGCGGTTTCTCCGCGGACACCCGGTAAGGGAGCTTGATGCCCGTGCCTTACAACATGTATGCTTGATGCAGATGGTGCCGCTGCCATGGAGGACCTTTCGCAGAGCTTGCCCAAGCCAAGGAGCAGGCGGAAGAAGTGGCGTGGCTGCCTTTAAAGGCGACGAAGAGCTAAAAGCGAACAGGCTGCTCACCGCCGGGAAACAAGAAGGAAATGGCCGAGATGGCCGTGAAGTTGAAGAATGCTACCGACCGCTGCGAGCTTCTTGAAAAAAGAAGGTCGGCGAACAAGAGGACTGAAGAAGGCCACCACGAGGCCAAGGATGCTCGCTCTGTGATGAGAGCTATGAAGGAGGAGCTACGTCAGGCCGGAGATATCGCGGCTGGGAAGCCCTTTCTGCTGCGGAGGAAGTTCACGGATCCTGAATATGCTCAGTTGGACCGGCTGTGGAGTAGTGTGGATGCTTATCTAGACTTGGCGGCGAGTGCCGCGGACGCGGCCGAACACTTCGGAGATCAAAAGGATCACAAGATGGAAGAGCCTTTTTGGTCGCAGTTCCGTAGTCCAGAGCGTCCACTTCCATTAACCGATCGTTTGGCCGAATGGGCGGAGCTGAATAGGTTGTCCAGACTTGCCATGAAGAATATCGTGACTCATTTGTGGCCGAAAAGGCCCGAGCCGAAGAGTTATTTTGGCTTGGTGCAGCAGTTCCTTGGTGCGGTGCCGCATATCAAAGCAATGAAGCGGTCAGCATGCATAGAGGGTGCACGGATGGCTCTTGCCCGTGTCAAGACATACTGGGCGGAGATGAAGGCCACCGATGTTGCATCCCAAGATTGGACGGAAGCCGAGTACCGTCGAGCACTATTTTGAGGAAGTTCTTGAGGTGCTCGTTTAATAGAGACGCGCAGATGCTTTCGAAGGATATTATGTTGAATAACATGTATTATTGTGAAACAATGTTTGATGGAATATAAAAGCTTTTTATACTTGTGCCTTCAAGAATTAAAATACCTCATGTGCGGCCGTTAATGTATATGTATATATAACCTGAAAGATGGCAGTCTTTGGCTTCAGCCCCCACGCATATAATGCGGGGGTGTTTGCAGAAAATGCCTTTTCACACTTGATCCAACGTCTTGGTCCTACAAAGGAGGTGATAGCGCAGCAAACTAGGCAACCAGACTATAATGCTTTATCACTTTCACTTAGCCATAGGAGTTCGACGGTGGGGCTACTATATAGCCCCTAGGGGCACCGCGCTCACCAATTTGGGGCGGCGATCGCTGGCCGAAGCGGCCCTTCGTCAATGGAGGCATTCTAAAGATTCGATGGGTCATCAGTGGTTGACCAGTCTCACGCTATATCATGACGGTCAGTTTTGGCTTTCTCTCTTGAGGTGCTCGCTTTGGCGAACCAGGGCACTGTCGCGAGAGTTCTCCTGGTGCCGCATTAGCCGATAGAGCGGGCGTAAGGCTGCAAAACACGAGAGCGGGCAAACCCAACATTGGACCAAAGACATGATTGAGCTGATGCATATAAGGCCTAACTTTCGAGGCGCGAACACTCCCTAAGGTATTCGGTCTTTATGAAAGCGGGCGAACAATCGCCCTTAGTAATAAGCCCCCGGTGTCGAGTGCAGCGAAATTCGGCGTGGCCTATGCCAAAGCGCCAGCCTCCTCCTCGGTTATAGCAAGAAACCGGGATGTGTATCAACAAGAGACAGTAAAAAGGTTTACGCAAGGTCTTAATCTGAAAAGAATCCTTGCAGCGGGTCCCCTGCTTTGCGTCTGCGCTGTGTCTCCGTTGTGCCGTATCCTGGATGGGTGTATACGGTGTTCATCTGTAAAGAGAGGAACTTAGTTGAAAAAGGTCGTCGTGCGAAAATGTCGTTATATTAAATAAGCGAAGTACAGTTCAGAAAATGAATAAAATTGAGCTTTATTGTCTATTGTTGTGCATCGCGAGCCTTATGCGGGGTATCGTCTAGCGAGCCCTTGTATGTTTCGCGGACTCGTCCAGCCTTGTCCGGGTGCAGGACGACCTGTCTAAGTGCTTGTATTGGTGAAGCCGGTTTATTGTGGGGCTGTCAAGGCATCTGCACAATTTTCCGGACTCGAGGAACCCTCGATGTTTCCCTTTAATGAGATGATGCCATGTGGACCGGGCATTTTAAGTGTAAGAGATGCATAATGCGGTATTGCGTTGAAGCGGGCGAAAGCTTCGCGTCCCAATAGTGCTTGATAGCTACTTGTAAATGGGGCGAGGTGGAAGGTTAACTTTTATGGCGGAAGTTGTCGGGTAAGCCGAACACAACTTCTAGCGATGAGAACCCGTACAATGGGCATATGGGCCTGGCATTACCCCTTGAAAGGAAGTGTTGCTATGGCGAAATTTGGTTGGGTCTATCCCCATATTGCGTATTGTGTCCTGATATAGCAGGTTTAGATCACTGCCGCCGTCCATTAGGACTTGTGAAAATTGGAGTCTGCCAATTATCGGATCTAATATCAAGGTAGTCCAACCTGCGTTCCGTATACTTCTAGAGTAATCCCGATGTCGAAAGTGATTGGTTTTAACAACCAGTGGCAGGACTCCTCCGGGATAGACCGTCTGGCGCGTACCTCTATGGGCGCCGCTCTATTTTTCCCTTTTGTCACGTGAAGTGAGTTCACTGTTTTGATTTCTTGTGGGAAATTCTTTTGTTTTCCGGTGCTCTGCTTTTGGGGTTCGTCATCGTCCTCGCTTGGTGTGTCGAGCCCCTTGTGTTCGGCATTGAGTTTGCCGAACTGCTTGAAGACCCAACAATCTCTATGGGTGTGGTTTGCAGGCTTCCCGGGAGTACAGTGGATTTGGCATATCTTGTCCAAGATTTTGTTTAAGTTAGGTAGCTCGTCCCTGTTATCCTTAAGGGGCAGCTTTTTATGATTCTGCCGAGAGCTTTTGAATCCGGCGTTGACTGCCGTGCTCTTCGGGCTGTTTCCCTTGGTCGACGCTGGTCCTTGCTGCATCGTGGTTTCCGTTTCCATCCGACTTGGATGTACTTGGGTCGCTGGTGCTGCATCTTGCTAGCCAGCTATCCTCTCCAGCAAAGCGGGTCATGAGGCTTGTTAATGCGGCCATTGTTCTTGGCTTTTCTTGGCCGAGGTGTCTGGCGAGCCATTCGTCTCGGACGTTGTGTTTGAAAGCTGCTAAGGCTTCGGCGTCCGGACAGTCGACTATTTGGTTCTTTTTAGTAAGGAATCTGTTCCAAAATTTTCGGGCTGACTCTCCGGGTTGTTGTGCTATGTGACTTAAATCGTCGGCATCCGGAGGTCGGACATAGGTCCCTTGAAAATTTGCCCGAAAAGCATCCTCGAGCTCCTCCCAACTTCCAATGATGTTTTCGGGAAGGCTTTTAAGCCAATGCCGGGCTGGCCCTTTGAGCTTGAGGGGTAAGTATTTTATGGCGTGGAGATCATCTCCTCTAGCAATGTGTATGTGGAGGATGTAATCCTCAATCCAGACTCCAGGGTCTGTTGTTGCGTCGTATGCCTCTATGTTTACGGGCTTGAATCCCGCTGGAAATTCATGATCCAGCACCTCATCGGTGAAACACGGGGGTGTCGGCACCCCTATATTTAGGTGTACCGTGATGTTGGATACTTGATGTGTTGCCTTGCTTACTAGAGCTTGCTTTCTTGGCCCGTAGATAGATCTAAGCGGGCCATCTTTTGATCTGAATCCTTGTGCGGATCGCGTCTTTGGCTTGTGTGCAGCGCCGTTTGCGCTCTCTGTTTGCCATGGGGTCGTCCATCCGACCGGGTGGCCTCTTTGTTTTTGATTGCGGGGCTCTCGGCCTCCTCATCAAATTCAGGCGATAGTTTTCACTTTGGGTAGCTCTTCGTTCGGCGATCGTCGCCGTATTTTTCTGATGTTGAGTACTTTGCTCCATCGATTCGGGTGCATCTTCCGCTGTTTTGAGCTTCGCTTCGCTTTTTCAGAGCTACGTGTAGTGGCGACAGCGTTTTGTGGAGGTTCTTCTGCTCCATCAACTTGTCGGCGTGAGATTGTCCGGACTGTTATCTTATTTGGGACGGGTTGTTTATCCAGATTGTTCTGTTGGACGGTTGCTTTCGATAGCATGTTAAATGCGTCCACGGTTCGCCTGCTCTATGGCTGGGTCTTTGTCGAGGCGGGACTTAGAGCGGCGCTTACGTTGCCGTTTTGACTGCTTTTCGAGGGAATGATCCTTCGTAGCGTCCCGTTGTTCCTCATCGTCGCTTCCTTTAGGTGTGTCCACCATGTACACATCATGAGATGAGGTGGTTCTCAAGTGCCCTATAGGTGCTGGTTCATGTTCCTCCCCTACATCGTCGTCCATACCGTCAATGTCTTCGGAGTCGAAGTCGAGCATGTCGGTTAAATCGTCGACAGTGGCTACGAAGTGGGTGGTGGGTGGGCTTTGAATTTCTTCATCGTCCGCATCCCAGCCCTCCTGACCATAATCCGGCGAGGCTTTCACGATAAAGAGAGACTTTAGTGAATTCAGGATGTCACCAAAGGCGAGTCTTTGAAAGATGTCCGTGGCAGTGAATTCCATGATCGGCGCCCAATCGGATTCGATTGGCGAAGTATGAAGGCTCGGAGTCGGAGAGAGTCCGGCACCTTGGAATCCGACATTCACAAAGGGCGGGGTAGGTGTATGGCTCAATCGCCATAGAGATTGCAGCCCCGAGGCGATGTCCAGCCACCGTCCTCGATCGGCGGTCGGCTCGAGCTAAAGGTCGGGCGGACTCGAATGCGACTTCGGGACCGCTGGTGGCGAGCTAGATCATGCCCCTCGTGACAGTGCGGCACGCTTGGCTGTGGCTCAAACCCATCGAAGATCAAGTCTCCACGGACGTCAGCCGTGTAGTTCAAACTTCCAAATCTGACCTGATGGCCAGGGGCGTAGCTTTCAATCTGCTCCAGATGGCCAAGCGAATTGACCCGCGATGCAAAGCCGCCGAATCACGAAGATCTGTCCGGGAGAAAAGTCTCACCTGGGCGCATCATTGTTGATGATCGGAGGAGCCATCGGGCCTAAATATGGCGACAGAGGAACTCTCAATGAAAGCACCAATGTCGGTGTCAAAACCGGCGGATCTCGGGTAGGGGTCCCGAAGGCTGTGCGTCTAGGCGGATGGTAACAGGAGACAAGGGACACGATGTTTTTACCCAGGTTCGGGCCCTCTCGATGGAGGTAAAACCCTACTCCTGCTTGATTAATATTAATGATATGGGTAGTACAAGAGTAGATCTACCACGAGATCAGAGAGGCTAAACCCTAGAAGCTAGCCTATGGTATGATTGTTGTCCATCCTACGGACTAGAACCCTCCGGTTTATATAGACACCGAATAGGGTTAGGGTTACACAGAGTCGGTTACAATGGTAGGAGATCTACATATCCGTATCGCCAAGCTTGCCTTCCACGCCAAGGAAAGTCCCATCCGGACACGGGACGAAGTCTTCAATCTTGTATCTTCATAGTCCAGGAGTCCGGCCAAAGGTCATAGTCCGGCTATCCGGACACCCCCTAATCCAGGACTCCCTCAGGTCACCAAACTAGTCTCTCTCTTCTTGATTAACTTGCCACATCAGACTTTATGCCTATGTGGCAAGCTTAAGCACCTGTAGGAGCAAGTAAGGTGCCCGTCAGATTTACCTGGAAGAGTGAAATGCATTGATCGGGGTGTTGTTTATTTTGACGAAGGATGTGGGGGTCATCTCATGTGTAACAGGTATCGATAGATTTCTTCGGATATTATTTCATCTCTAGAGCTCAGAAACATCTGGGTGAAATAGATAAAAAAAGTATCTTTTGCAAAAAAAAGCGTTCAACTGTTCAGTCTGCATCCAAAACTTGTGAAGAAATAACTCTTATTGTGCTTTGCAGGAAATGGTTCATCATAAGTCTTTCACCGGTATTGTAGTAAAAATTCATACATGGAAGATTCTAGACTAAACCATAAATGGGTACACTTTTATTCATTCGCGATACTCCAATAGAGCAAGATCATGCATGGAAGTCTCCACATGCTTAGACAGCGGATTACATTGAGCGAAGACTAATGATCAACATTTAACTTAGTAATGCATATGTCCGGTGAACCTCCTTGGAGTCCCCATGCACATTGTTGGGGGTCAAATAATACCATCGTCTTCCATGTCCACATCGGTGGGAAGGTCCTAGATCGGCAGAGTCCAAGTCACAGCGTACGCGATTGTCGCCGCCGACGGACCTCCGAGGGTAGTAATAGTGAGCACGCACCCGCACGTCGGCCTCGTGTCAATGTCAGCGTCGTGGCGTCGCCCAGCGCACACTACGAAGATGTGGCGGCGGCTGCGCGGAGCCCGCCGGTGGCCACGATCAAGAGGAAGACGCTGCCGTCCTCCTCACGAGACTAGCGGTAGCGCTGATCCTCCAGTGACTCCGGCACGGTGAACGGGTAGCACATCTCGTACTTGATGTTCTTCGCCAAGGGCCAATAGTGATCGCCGCACGCCCGGCGTCGGGTGATACGATGTCGCCTTGAGCCCCAAAGCGGCACGGGCACTCATAGCGATGAGCGAAGGGCTCCTTGGAGGCATCGACCGAGCCATCCATGAAGCGGGAGTGGCTGTAGGGGCGTTCGCCGATTGAATATCTGAGCAAGTTACTACGAGATTTACTACAAAATAAATCATGGCGGCTATAACAGAGATTAAACTAATCATGCGGACTAGCATAGTAGATGAACAGATCGAGTCTAGGACACGAGTAGAAACATGAATTCTACCACGATTTCTAACGGGAAGGACAAAACACATACAAGATTACAGCAGGAGCAGCACCATTGGCATTGAGGTTATCGCCCATGTCGTTGAGGAAGAGGTTGCGAGGTCGGGGAAGAAGTCGTCGTCGGTGAAGTCGTGGCTGCTAGCGATCGCGAGTCGCTCCCAAATGTCAATGGCGCCCGCCGAATGGAGCGCAGGAGGAGTGGCTGTAGGGGACATTGCGGCCGCCGAATGGGCGAGGAGTAGCCTGAAGCGAGAGATGGTGCTCCTCCTAGTCTCTATTCTTATCTCTATCTCTACTACTCTTCTTTGTTTTTATAATATACTAGTTGTAGTTGTCAAATCGAATAGTCTTGTCCCTTTGCACGCCCGGCTGAACATGCCTCCTCGCCTCCATTAAACCCGCATGCAAACCGAGAAACCTACTCCGGCCCGCGGGAGGAAATTTGCCGGTTGCCGCGGGAGGGTTATTCTGCAAATTTTCAGCAACTTAGCATGCGACCGTTTGATCTCAGATCAAGGGCTGCCAGCACCCGTATCATGGTCGCACCTACCACAACCGTCGCGTCGCGCTTGTCGCAGCATATGGAGATTTAACATGGTGCGTTAGGCTATCGATGTTGGCATGTCATACATAGTCATCACTTAGTCAGTCATACTACAACAAGGTTAGCTATAAGGTTGGCTATAAGTGTATATTTTTTACTCCTCTCTATCTATTTCTTCGTACTCCCTCCGTCCCATAATATAAGAACGTTTTTGACACTAGTGTAGTGCCAAAAACGTTCTTATATTATGGGACTGAAATACTAGTATTATTGCATTTGCCAAGGGTGACCTCTTCCAATGGAATGGTGTTGCTAAGTTTGCATCATTTAATTAGCTATAGACTCAAAATTGTCTTTTCACCTAGGTATACGCGCTTAGCACCGTTTCTTCCTTGGGTCACCAAACTAGTCTCTCTCTTCTTGAATAACTTGCCACATCGGACTTTATGCCTATGTGGCAAGCTTAACACCTAGCAAGGAGCAAGTAAGTACAATAGTCGCTTTACATGGCATTTTGCATATGTGAAGGAAAGAGAGGCAAGAAAAAAGTGGAGAAGTGGGCTCTCATGCAAGAGCCAGCCTCTACTACATGGTGGAGCATTGGGAGAGGCACTGTATGGAGGTGGTCAGGAATCGGAGACTCACGCGGTAAATGGCGCCGTAGTTAAAATGATAATGGCAAGTCAAATCACGGGGCCCCACCTGTCCAGCGATAACTTCATTGTCAAATCACACAACCCTCGTTTGACAGCCTACTCCCTCGTCTTCTCGCGTCTCTGTCGAACCGACTAGGCGGAATTGCCCCGCCGCCTACCGCGCAGGAAAAGCCCCGCCCTCGACTTTTAAATAGTAAACAGTATACTAATTTTGTATCCATGGATTGCGCCCGCGCCATGGAGCAAAGCGTCTAGAAAACGGCGGTACACATGTACGGAGTATACAGCACGCCCGTCGTGTTTGCGTCGCACCCCAGACGGTCGGTCGGTCTGGCACGCTGCTCTCCGAATGGAACACGCGTCATATTGTGTTCGCACACACATGTGGGACGGCAATTGAGAACCAACCATAGGCACACTCCCCGGCCCCGCAAATCGGGTGACTTAATAGAAGAGGGAGGCGAGCGATAGTACTAGAGAAGTGTTGTAGTACTACGTTGGTGCCTGGACGATCCCTGCAAGACACGGAAGATCAGTTCGTCCATGCATGTGACCAGACTCTAGCAGACACGCCTGGATTGGCTATCGTCTACATATCGTGCAGGCTGTGTTGTACATGGTTGTAGTTGTGGTGAGAAATCTAAAAATAGATTTCTTGTCATCTCTCAAAATTAGGTGTCATGTGCTTCGGATCACTTCAAGGGTTAAACAACGACAACTGAGTTGGGCTAGTCATTGGGGGCATATGCACGAACAGTGACTACTCGGCTGCCATCTAGGTCAAGCCGGCTATGTTAATTAGGACATCTATCGACGAACCCCTTTTCTAGGAGTTTATCTTTAATTTGAGCTTTGTTCCTCGTCTAGTTTGTGTTGGGGAATGTAGTAATTTCAAAAATTTACCTACGCACATGCAAGATCATGGTGATGCATAGCAACGAGAGGGGAGAGTAATGTCCACGTACCCTAGTAGACCGTAAGCGGAAGCGTTAGAACAACGCGGTTGATGTGGTCGTACGTCTTCACGGCCCGACCGATCAAGCACCGAAACTACGGCACCTCCGAGTTCTAGCACATGTTCAGCTCGATGACGTCCCACGAACTCCGATCCAGCCGAGTGTCGAGGGAGAGTTCCGTCAGCACGACGGCGTGGTGACGATCTTGATGTTCTACCGTCGCAGGGCTTCGCCTAAGCACCGCTACAATATTATCGAGGAGGACTATGGTGGAGGGAGGCACCGCACACGGCTAATAGATCTCAAGGATCAATTGTTGTTGTGTGTGCAGGGTGCCCTCTGCCCCATATATATAGGAGCAAGGGGGAGGCGGCCGGCCTATGGAGGAGGCGCCAGGGGGGAGTCCTACTCCCCCGGGAGTGAGACTCCTCCTTTCCTTGTAGGAGAAGGAAAGAGGAGGAGTAGGACTCCTCCTTTCCTTGTTGGAGAAGGAAAGAGGAGGAGAGGGAGAAGGAAAAGTGGGCTGCCCCCCTTTTCCAATTCGGACCACAGGGTGGGCGCAGGCCTCCTTCCTTTGGCCTCTCTCCTCTATTCCCGTATGGCCCAATAAGGCCCATATACTCCCCGGCGAATTCCCGTAACTCCCCGGTACTCCAAAAAATACCCGAATCACTCGGAACCTTTCCGAAGTCCGAATATAGTCGTCCAATATATCGATCTTTACGTCTCGACCATTTAGAGACTCCTCGTCATGTCCCCGATCTCATCCGGGACTCTGAACTCCTTCGATACATCAAAACTCATAAACTCATAATATAACTGTCATCGAAACCTTAAGCATGCGGACCCTACGGGTTCGAGAACAACGTAGACATGACCGAGACACATCTCCGGTCAATAACCAATAGCAGAACCTGGATGCTCATATTGGCTCCCACATATTCTACGAAGATCTTTATCGGTCAAACCGCATAACAACATACGTTGTTCCCTTTGTCATCGGTATGTTACTTGCCCGAGATTCGATCGTCGGTATCTCAATACCTAGTTTAATCTCGTTGCGGCAAGTCTCTTTACTCGTTCGTAATACATCATCCATAACTAACTCATTAGTTTCAATGCTTGCAAGGCTTATAGTGATGTGCATTACCGAGTGGGCCCAGAGATACCTCTCCAACAATCAGAGTGACAAAACCTAATCTCGAAATACGCCAACCCAACATGTACCTTTGAAGACACTGTAGTACTCCTTTATAATCACCCGATTCGTTGTGGCGTTTGGTAGCACCAAAGTGTTCCTCCGATGGCAGGAGTTGCATAATCTCATAGTTACAGGAACATGTATAAGTCATGAAGAAAGCAATAGCAACATACTAAACGATCAAGTGCTAGGCTGACGGAATGGGTCATGTCAATCACATCATTCTCCTAATGATGTGATCCCATTAATCAAATAACAACACATGTCTATGGTTAGGAAACATAACCATCTTTGATTAATGAGCTAGTCAAGTAGAGGCATACTAGTGACTATATGTTTGTCTATGTATTCACACATGTATTATGTTTCCGGTTAATACAATTCTAGTATGAATAATAAACATTTATCATGAAATAAGGAAATAAATAATAACTTTATTATTGCCTCTAGGGCATATTTCCTTGATATCCCACTTGCACTAGAGTCAATAATCTAGTTCACATCATCATGTGATTCAACACTAATATTCACATCGTATGTGATTAACACCCATAGTTCACATCGTCATGTGACCAACACCCAAAGGGTTTACTAGAGTCAATAATCTAGTTCACATCGCTATGTGATTAACACCCAAAGAGTACTAAGGTGTGATCATGTTTTGCTCGTGAGAGAAGCTTAGTCAGCGGGTCTGTCACATTGAGCCGTATGTATTTTACAAATATTCTATGTCTACAATGCTCTTGCGGAGCTACTCTAGCTAATTGCTCCCACTTTCAATATGTATCCAGATTGAGACTTAGAGTCATCTGGATCGGTGTAAAAAGCTTGCATCGATGTAACTCTTTCTGACGGGCTCTTTTATCACCTCCATAATCGAGAAATATTTCCTTAGTACTCACTAAGGATGTTCTTGACCAATGTCGATGATCTACTCTAGCTCACTATTGTACTCCTTGCCAAATTCAGAGCAAGGTATACAATAGGTGCGGTACATAGCATAGCATACTTTATAGAACCTATGGTGAGGCATAGGGAATGACTTTCATTCTCTTTTCTATTTTCTCGTCGTGGTCGAGATTTGAGTCTTACTCAATTTCACACCTTTGCAACATAGGCAAGAACTCTTTCTTTGTTGTTCCATTTTGAACTACTTCAAAATCTTGACAAGGTATGTACTTATTGAAAAAAATTATCAAGCGTCTTGATCTATCTCAATAGATCTTGATGCTCAATATATAACAACTTCACGAGGTCCTTCTTTGAAAAACTCCTTTCAAATACTCCTTTATGCTTTGCAGAATAATTCTACATTATTTCCGATCAACAATATGTCATTCACATATACTTATCAGAAATGTTGTAGTGCTCCCACTCACTTTCTTGTAAATACAGGCTTCTCCAAAAGTCTGTATAAAACTATATGCTTTGATCACACTATCAAAGCGTTTATTCCAACTCCGAGATGCCACCAGTCCATAGATGGATCGTTGAAGCTTGCACATTTTGTTAGCTCCTTTAGGATTGACAAAACCTTCTGGTTGCATCTTATACAACTCTTCTTTAATAAATCCATTAAAGAATGTAGTTTTGACATCCATTTGCCAGATTTCATAAAATGTGGCAATTGCTAACATGATTCAGACAGACTTAAGCATCGCTACAGTTGAGAAAATCTCATTGTAGTCAACACCTTGAACTTGTCGAAAACCTTTTGCTACAATTCTAGCTTTGTAGATAGTAACACTACTATCAGCGTCCGTCTTCCTCTTGAAGATCCATTTATTTAACATGGCTTGCTGATCATCGAGCAAGTCAATCAAAGTCCATACTTTGTTCTCATACATGGATCCTATCTCAGATTTCATGGCCTCAAGCCATTTCACGGAATCTGGGCTCATCATCGCTTCCTCATAGTTCGTAGGTTCATCATGGTCTAGTAAAATGACTTCTAGAACGGGATTACCGTACCACTTTGGTGCGGATCTTATTCTGGAAGACCTACGAGGTTCGGTAGTAACTTGATCTGAAGCTTCATGATCATCATCATTAACTTCCTCACTAATCGGTGTAGGCATCACTGGAACTGATTTATGTGATGAACTACTTTCCAATTTGGGAGAAGGTACAATTACCTTATCAAGTTCTACTTTCCTCCCACTCACTTCTTTCGAGAGAAACTCCTTCTCTAGAAAGGATCCATCTTAGCAACGAAACTTGCTTTCAGATCTGTGATAGAAGGTGTACCCAATAGTTACCTTTGGGTATTCTATGAAGACGCACTTCTCCGATTTGGGTTCGAGCTTCTCAGGTTGAAAACCTTTTCATATAAGCATCGCAACTCCAAACTTTAAGAAATGACAGCTTAGGTTTACTGCTAAACCATTAAGAAATGACAGCTTAGGTTTACTGCTAAACCATAGTTCATACGGTGTCATCTCAACGGATTTAGATGGTGCCCTATTAAACGTGAATGCAGCTTTCTCTAATGCATAACCCCAAAACGATAGTGGTAAACCGATAAGAGACATCATATATCGCACCATATCTAGTAAAGTATGATTAGGATGTTCGGACACACCATTGTGGTGTTCTAGGTGGTGTGAGTTGCGAAACTATTTCACATTGTTTCAAATGAAGACCAAACTCGTAACTCAAATATTCGTCTCCATGATCAGATCGTAGAAACTTTATTTTTCTTGTTACGATGATTTTCCACTTCACTCTGAAATTCTTTGAACTTTTCAAATGTTTCAGACTTATGTTTCATCAAGTAGATATACCCATATCTGCTCAAATCATCTGTGAAGGTCAAAAAATAATGATACTTGTCACGAGCCTTAATATTCATCGGACCACATACATCAGTATGTATGATTTCCAACAAATCTGTTGCTCGCTCCATTGTTCCGGAGAATGGAGTCTTAGTCATCTTGCCCATGAGGCATGGTTCGCAAGCATCAAGTGATTCATAATCAAGTGATTCCAAAAGTCCATTAGCATGGAGTTTCTTCATGCGCTTTACACCAATATGACCTAAACGGCAGTGCCACAAATAATTTGCACTATCATTATTAACTTTGCATCTTTTGGTTTCAATATTATGAATATGTGCATCACTACGATCGAGATCCAATGAACCATTTTCATTGGGTGTGTAACCATATAAGGTTTTATTCATGTAAACAGAACAATAAATATTCTCTAACTTAAATGAATAACCGTTTTGCAATAAACATGATCAAATCATATTCATGCTCAATGCAAACACCAAATAACACTTATTTAGGTTCAACACTAATCCCGAAAGTATAGGGAGTGTGCGATGATGATCATATCAATCTTGGAACTATTTCCAATACACATCGTCACTTCACCCTTAACTAGTTTCTATTCATTCTGCAACTCCCGTTTCGAGTTACTACTCTTAGCAACTGAACCAGTATAAAATACCGAGGGATTGCTACGAACACTAGTAAAATACACATCAATAATCTGTATATCAAATATACCTTTGTTCACTTTGCCATCCTTCTTATCTGCCAAATACTTGGGGTAGTTCCGCTTCCAGTGACCAGTTCCATTGCAGCAAAAGCACTTAGTCTCAGGCTTAGGTCCAGACTTGGGCTTCTTCACTTGAGCAGCAACTTGCTTGCCGTTCTTCTTGAAGTTCCCTTTCTTCCCTTTGCCCTTTTCTTTAAACTAGTGTTCTCGTCAACCATCAACACTTGATGTTTTTCTTGATTTCTACCTTCGTCGATTTCAGCATCACGAAGAGCTTGGGAATCGTTTCCGTTATCCCTTGCATATTATAGTTCATCACGAAGTTCTACTAACTTGGTGATGGTGACTAGAGAATTTTTCAATCACTATCTTATCGGAAGATTAACTCCCACTTGATTCAAGCGATTGTAGTACCGGACAATCGAGCACATGCTCACCGCTTGAGCTATTCTCCTCCATCTTTTAGCTATAGAACTTGTTGGAGACTTCATATCTCTCAACTCGGTATTTGCTTGAAATATTAACTTCAATTCTGGAACATCTCATATGGTCCATGATGTTCAAAACGTCTTTGAAGTCCCGATTCTAAGCCGTTAAGCATGGTGCACTAAACTATCAAGTAGTCATCATATTGAGCTAGCCAAGCGTTCATAACGTCGCATCCGCTCCTGCAATAGGTCTGTCACCTAGCGGTGCATCAAGGACATAATTCTTTGCAGCAAACGAGGATAAACCTCAGATCACGGATCCAATCCGCATCATTGCTACTAACATTTTTCAACATAATTTTTCTCTAGGAACATATCAAAATAAACATATGAAAGCAACAACGCGAGCTATTGGTCGACAACATAATTTGCAAAATACTATCAGGACTAAGTTCATGATAAATTTAAGTTCAATTAATCATATTACTTAAGAACTCCCACTTAGATAGACATCCCTCTAATCCTCTAAGTGATCACGTGATCCAAATTAACTAAACCATGTCCGATCATCACGTGAGATGGAGTAGTTTCATTGGTGAACATCAATATGTTGATCATATCCACTATATGATTCACGCTCGACCTTTCGGTCTCCGTGTTCCGAGGCCATATCTGTTATATGCCAGGCTCGTCAAGTTTAACCTGAGTATTCCGCGTGTGCAACTGTTTTGCACCCGTTGTATTTGAACGTAGAGCCTATCACACCCGATCATCACGTGGTGTCTCAGCACGAAGAACTTCCGCAATGGTGCATACTCAGGGAGAACACTTCTTGATAATTTAGTGAGAGATCAGCTTAAAATGCTACCGTCAAACTAAGCAAAATAAGATGTATAAAAGATAAACATCACATGCAATCAAAATATGTGACATGATATGGCCATCATCATCTTGTGCCTTTGATCTCCATCTCCAAAGCATCGTCATGATTTCCATCGTCACCAGCATGAACACCATGATCTCCATCATCTTGATCTATATCAATGTGTCGTCACATGGTCGTCTCGCCAATTATTGCTCTTGCAACTATTGCTATCGCATAGCGATAAAGTAAAGCAATTATTTGGTGCTTGCATCTTATGCCATAAAGGGACAACCATAAGGCTTCTTCCAATTGCTGATAACTTCAACAAAACATGATCATCTTATACAACAACTTATAACTCATCACGTCTTGACCATATCACATCACAACATGCCCTGCAAAAACAATTTAGACGTCCTCTACTTTGTTGTTGCAAGTTTTACGTGGCTGCTACGGGTTGAGCAAGAACCGTTCTTACCTACGCATCAAAACCACAACGATAGTTTGTCAAGTTGGTGCTGTTTTAACCTTCGCAAGGACCGGGCGTAGCCACACTCGGTTCAACTAAAGTTGGAGAAACTGACACCCGCCAGCCACCTATGTGCAAAGCACGTCGGTAGAACCAGTCTCGCGTAAGCGTCTGGCGTAATGTCGGTCCGGGCCGCTTCATCCAACAATACCGCCGAACAAAAGTATGACATCTTTGGTAAGCGGTATGACTTATATCGCCCACAACTCACTTGTGTTCTACTTGTGCATATGACATCTACGCATAAAACCAGGCTCGGATGCCACTGTTGGGGAGCGTAGTAATTTCAAAATTTACCACGCACGCAAGATCATGGTGATGCATAGCAGCGAGAGGGAGAGTAATGTCCACGTACCCTCGTGAGACCGTGGCGGAAGCGTTAGAACAACCGGTTGATGTAGTCGTACGTCTTCACGGCCCGATCGATCAAGCACCGAAACTACGGCACCTCCGAGTTCTAGCACACGTTCAGCTAGTGTCGAGGGAGAGTTCCGTCAGCACGACGGCGCGGTGACGATCTTGATGTTCTACCGTTGCAGGGCTTCGCCTAAGCACCGCTACAATGTTATCGAGGAGGACTATGGTGGAGGGAGGCACCGCACACGGCTAATAGATCTCAAGGATCAATTGTTTTTGTGTGTGCAGGGTGCCCTCTGCCCCTATATATATAGGAGCAAGGGGAGGCGGCCGGCCTATGGAGGAGGGCGCCAAGGGGGAGTCCTACTCCCAGGGAGTAGGACTCCTCCTTTCCTTGTAGGAGAAGGAAGAGGAGGAGTAGGACTCCTCCTTTCCTTTTGGAGAAGGAAAGAGGAGGAGAGGGAGAAGGAAAAGTGGGCTGACCCCTTGTCCAATTCGGACCACAGGGGTGGGCGCAGCCTCCTTCCTTTGGCCTCTCTCCTCTATTCCCGTATGGCCCAATAAGGCCCATATACTCCCGGCGAATTCCGTAACTCTCCGGTACTCCAAAAATACCCAAATCACTCGGAACCTTTCCAAGTCCGAATATAGTCGTCAATATATCGATCTTTACGTCTCGACCATTTTCGAGACTCCTCGTCATGTCCCCGATCTCATCCGGGACACCGAACTCCTTCGGTACATCAAAACTCATAAACTCATAATATAACCATCATCGAAACCTTAAGCGTGCGGACCCTACGGGTTCGAGAACAATGTAGACATGACCGAGACACGTCGCGGTCAATAACCAATAGCGGAACCTGGATGCTCATATTGGCTCCCACATATTCTACGAAGATCTTTATCGGTCAAACCGCATAACAACATACGTTGTTCCCTTTGTCATCGGTATGTTACTTGCCCGAGATTCGATCGTCGGTATCTCAATACCTAGTTCAATCTCGTTACCGGCAAGTCTCTTTACTCGTTTCGTAATACATCATCCCACAACTAACTCATTAGTTGCAATGCTTGCAAGGCTTATAGTGATGTGCATTACCGAGTGGGCCCAGAGATACCTCTCCGACAATCGGAGTGACAAAACCTAATCTCGAAATACGCCAACCCAACATGTACCTTTGGAGACACCTGTAGTACTCCTTTATAATCATCCAGTTACGTTGTGACGTTTGGTAGCACCCAAAGTGTTCCTCCGGTAAACGGGAGTTACAGGAACATGTATAAGTCATGAAGAAAGCAATAGCAACATACTAAACGATCAAGTGCTAGGCTGACAGAATGGGTCATGTCAATCACATCATTCTCCTAATGATGTGATCCCATTAATCAAATAACAACACATGTCTATGGTTAGGAAACATAACCATCTTTGATTAATGAGCTAGTCAAGTAGAGGCATACTAGTGACTATATGTTTGTCTATGTATTCACACATGTATTATGTTTCCGGTTAATACAATTCTAGTATGAATAATAAACATTTATCATGAAATAAGGAAATAAATAATAACTTTATTATTGCCTCTAGGGCATATTTCCTTCAGTTTGTCCGTCGGGATTCATGTTGTCTCCTTCGGGCAGTGAGGTTATGATTTCTTGTCATGTGGCATTTTTTCGTGTTATATGTTATAATCCGGCGCTTCAGATCAAAATTACGACAACTGCGCCTCCGGGCCACGTGCATGAAGACTACTCGACAGTCATTGACGAGGTCAAGCCGGCTCCGGTAGACAAAAGGAAACTAGTACTACTCCACTATATGGGCAGGAGCCTCCGCGCTTGCTTGCTAGTGTTGCTCTCTTCACACTATCTCGGCCTCTCCAGATCTAAACACGACAGCGGCGGCCACACACACACTCTCTCTCTCTCTTTGCTCACCGCTGGTCACAGATCCAGCCGGATCCTCTCCGCCGGGGAAGGTGAGAAGGTGCAACGTTCACGCGGTCGTCCTCGGCGACGGCTCTACCCTTCTTTGGCGCGTCCCGATCAACCTGCCTTGCCGTTCTCTCCCAAGCACCACTAGTGAGGGAGGGCCTCCGACCCCTTCTTCCTCGCTGCCGTAGTGTGGGCAGATCCGGCCTCCCGTCGCCCACCTAGCGACATCCCGGCGACCATCAGGTATAACTTCCTTCGAAACCGGCCTTGCTCTACTTCCCGAGCTCCTGACGTTGCTGCATTTGTATCTTTTACTATTTCTCAGGCCCCCTCGTAGATAGGATTGATCGGCTGTTCGAAAAACCCCTAATTTTTTTACGTTTAAGAGGTAAAACTAGTTCATGCACTCAAATCTAATACTACTTGGTTCAAACAAGGAAGAAAGGGGGTGGGGTGGGGAGGATTTGTTACTTGAATCTAGGACTTGGTGAAAGAGGAAATAATGGGGCGAAAAGTAGCGAGTGGCTATCCAACTGGTCTCTAGGTCTAATAGGAAATAAAGGGAAACGCAGTACAAACTCAATATAAACCCGATCTATTGGTTGAAAAAGGAAAGAAAGTGGGGACTGGGGACAAGTCAGCGAGTAAGTACAACACTAGATTTGCTAGCCTCACACAAGTATAAGGTGGCTATACCGAACAAAAATGGGACCAACCGGATATCATGTTACGATGTTTGTTGCCCCGAGCCACTCTTATGTAATGCCTTTGGTAAAATGTAGCATCGCCTTTGTTAAAAGTAAGGACACGTTAAACCAATGTTGTTTTCAATGTAATGCCTCCAGTAATATGAATCAATGGCACTTCTTTACATGTCCTGCTAAAATTTCCCATTAAGATAAGTTGGTTCTTTTCATTAGAAATGCAACTGTCCTGGTTCGCCTACTCTCCCGTGCCCAAAGTAATGTCGTATTTAACGGTTGTCATAGTTAATCCTAATGCCCACACTAATATCTAGCAATGCCACTGCTTTAGAAATTGCTACTGTCCTTGTAGGATTGCCATTCAGATAAGGAACATGCTTCTTTTCATTTGATGCATGTTTCATCACTTGTTAGTCACCCTCCTTTCCACCTTTTTTGTGCAAACAGAGATATACATTTCATGCTCGATCTTAGTTGAACTGCACAAATGATATCCAAATTATAGTTGAGCATTCCAGGAGCTTCACAACCAACCTTGATGTTGCTCAATTTTATTGCAACTAATGAAGAAGAAGCTCTATGGGTTTCGTTTTCTGATGGAAATGGAACCGGGGCTGGAGCCCTTTTCTTAAAAAAAATTGAAGAAGAAGCTGCTAGCTCACGGGACATTGCTTCATTTTAGGTGAACTGCACCAAAAGGTCCCATGAATTGAATCATCCATGTTGGTGATTGAAAGAGCCAGCTTGAGATCGATCTAAGCACCCCCGGCCTCCATCCTTGCGACACACGGTACACCTCGTTTGCGACCTGCTCGACCCTAGTGTCACTGATAAAATGAAGTAATAATACAGTTAAAATAGAGCGAGTGTCATCTCTATCATCTCATTTCCAATGTACATAAAGAAAGTGCTTCTCTTTGTTAAAGTATGTTTCATCAACTAGTCCCATTGTTAATGTTTAAGCGTTTACGCAAACCGGGTGCTTAATTTTAGTTGATATGTACAAAATAGAGATTTGAATGTCTCAAGGCGCCTCCTTGTACTACCGCTGTACACCGATGTTCATCCTTTGGCGAAGGTGTATCTGGGAGACTTGGGACGATATCGAAGATGAGGCGCATCGTATGAGGCGTCATGAGGCCCATCACGCCCTCATGACATGGCATACTATGATACTATCGCAATATTTTCTTCTATTTATTTTGTGTGTTTCATCAACTAGTGCCACTATAATGTAATCACGCTTTTTCATTATCTGTGCAAACAGGTTATTCAGCTGCATTTTGGTGGAATTGCACAAATGTACCTATGGAACCGCATATATGCAGAAAGCGAGGTGTGCCAAGTAAAATTACCGACACCAACCATGCTGCATGCACGATTGGCATCCACCACCACCAGTAGGATGTGTGGCGCTCTCTATGGACGGATCTTTCTCGTCAGCAAATCCTCTAACCAAATACTAGTAGCTTATATTGGCAGTTTTCTAGGGAGTACTCTTTTCTGAAAGAAGCACCAATCTATTTTTCTTTATTTGTACATTGTGTCACAACTTTGACCCAAAGGTCCAGAGCTATTTTAGGGTGATTGGCGTAGTAATCGGAGACTAATTGTAAGCATGATTTTCATTAGCTGCCACACTGATTGTAAGCATGAGAAGGTGGAAGATTAGGTTAGTGCGAAGCTTACCTTAAACCCTACCGCCGCCGCGAGGCGAGCGTCGAGGGAACCATGGAGAACGGCGGGGAAGCGACGTCGCGCCATCCGGCCTCCTCTTGCGGTGGGAGAACGAATACTCCTGTCGCTCCGGCTGGCTCCGCACCCTCACGAACGGCACACCATACTCGATCGATTCGTTATCCTCTGGGTGCTCGACCTTGACCTGTCGCCCACCACCTCCTTTGGCTGTCGCCTCGGCGAATCTGCTCGCTCCATCGCCCAGAGGAGATACTCGATGAACTCGGAGGTCTGCGGCGTGACTGCCGCCGAGGAGTACATGTACATCGCCGCCCTCATCGCCGCCGTCTCGCTCTTTCGCATACATTGCCACATGGCCCGCACCATCCTCGAAATCTCCCACTCATTGTCAAACCAACTAAGGATCTCCTTCAACCTGGCTAACTTTGCATGGTCGCCGCCGGCGATCTGCCTAATTCGCTGCTGCATCCTCTCCATGGATGTCCTTCTGAGTGGTCCTGTGCTAGCTTTGGAAGATGGGAGGAGAGACGGTGGTCTTGCAATAGAGAAGAGGGAGAGGCGAGACGGTGGTTTTGGAGGAGATGATGGATAGGATAGGAGGTGGTTTTGCAATGGAGAAGATCAGAAGAGGGAGAGGCGAGACGGTGGTTTTGGAATGGAGATGATGGAGAGGAGAGGAGGTGGTTTTGCAATGGAGAAGATCAGAAGAGGGAGAGGCGAGACGGTGGTTTTGGAATGGAGATGATGGAGAGGAGAGGAGGTGGTTTTGCAATGGAGAAGAGGGAGAGGAGCGTGCGGCAGCGATTTAGGATTGGGCAAGAGGGCCGGCGTGCTGTGACTGGATCAAAATCAAAATCAATTTACCCTTCAATTAAGAAAGCGACCCCACATTAACTAGTCTCCCTTTTATTCTGGGTCATAATTGACCATGATTTTCGCACATAAAATATATGTTATACGTTGCAAAAATAATATAATTTGAAAGTACATTCAGATACGAACCAAACGATACAATTTTTGGTGACATGCATCACATTTTGCTTGTCAAATACAGTACGTGGTCAAACTTTGACCCAAAATACACAAAACAACAAAAAATACTTCCAAGACCAGCGCCGCTCTTCCGCTCTTCTCCTCTTAAACCACAGTTGCTCCTCTCCTGTTCCAATCTAAATCCAGCACCGCTCCTCTCCTCGTCCATTTCAAAACCACCGCCCCTCCTCTCCTGTTCCAGTCCAAAACCAGCGTCGCTCCTCTCCCGTTCTAATCCAAAACCAACGCTGCTCCTCTCCTCTTCCATTCAAAAACCACCGCCGGCGAGTGAAGGTGCTGTGGAGAAGTAATCGATGGAGGAGTACAACCGATACGTGAGGATCGCAGACGGCGACCCTGTGAAGCTAGCTAGGATGTTGGAGATACAGTCTTGGTTTGACAACAAGGACCAACAAGCGGCGACGACGACATCCATGGCCAAATATCTGCAATAGAGCAAAAAGGCGGCGATACTCCCGGAGGGAGTCGCGCCGGAGTACATAGAGCTGCTCCTCTGGGCCATGGAGCAAACAGATTCACCAAACCCGATCGTGAGGGAGCGGTGGTGGGAGTATCGATCCCAGATGCAGAGATTGAAGGATCGAGCATCTACAGGGTGCCGTTTGTGAGGGTGTCCTGCCAGAGCGAGCCGGTGGAGTCTTCGTCGACCGAACCCAACTGCAAGAGGAGAAAAGCAGTTGGCCTGACGACGCTTCCCCGCCATCGTCTCCCTCGCCGTTCACATCGTATCACGGGGCGGATGTCTGCCGCCGAGGAATAGGAGGGGGCTGCCCCCCAACCCAATAGTCGGGCAGGTTGTGAATTGTCAGGAGGAGCTTAGGGTTGTCAGTATTTGCAGGTTGTGAATTGTGTTTTGTGTTGTGTATTTTGAGAGTACTTTCAGATATGAATGTCTTTTGAATTTCAGATTTGCGTATTGAGCATATGAAGTATTTTATGAATTCTAGAGATCTATTTTAGCACTTAAAAATGTAGTTTCATAGGAGTATAAAAGTGCATAATGTGATTCTCAGAGAAGAAAGCGCAAGTTTCAGTTTAAGATAAGAAATGCAAGTTCAGTTTCACATAAGAAACTGCAACTTTTAGAGGCGAGCATTTATATTAACACGGCCTTTTCAAACAGGGTTAACATCATGTTGGAAGTTTTATTCATGGTTGAAAATGGAACTATCAGCCGATTAACATCATGCTGATCAACATTCATGCATAGCACATCTTCATATGATGCACAGTCAAAATGCCCACACAATGTCGAGTGTGCGAAACACAGAGAAAACGAGGGACGAAGTTTTGGCAAGTGTTGGACGTGGTTTTGGGCTGCCCCGTCTAGGCTTTCATTTTTAACATGCGCAGCCCACGACCTCGGATGGGAGGTCCATAGGACTGTTTGTATTTTCTTAGGGCCGTCATGTATCGACCGGCCTATGGACCTCCCATCCGAGGTTTTATTTTTGGCAGCCCAATTTATGTATTTTTTTGAAGAAAACGCAGAGGTCTGTTCTATTTTTCTATATAATAAGAATAGGAACGCCAGGTCCAACTTATGTTTCCCTTCTAACTATATTATATATATTTAAATTATTTTATATATTATTATATATTATTTTATTGTCATCATATATTTATGAGATACTTACATATGTAAGAAAACAATATCCCACATCTTATTAACTTATAAAAATAATTTCTTAACAAATAAAATCCTGGATTGTTTTGGCATGAAAATCCTAGTGATTGTGTACAAAAGCTTGGTAAGATTTAAGGACGAATGTAATAATATCACTTATTATTTAAATATATTTATAACAAAATGCTCAGCCCTTTTTATTTTTTGATAACATTGCTGGCCCAACCCAACATTATAATTAGAATCAGCCCAGCAAAATCGTGTATTTCGAGAAAGTGCAAATGGCCTGTAATTTTTTAGGAAATAAAATAAATGGGCCGCATGGACGCTACATTATTTGTTCACCCAGCCCAGCTAATGGCTGTAATTCAAAAAAAGATCAAATTGACTGTAAATTCTACGCGCAAAAAAAAAGATGTAAATTCTGAAAAATGGGTTGAATCGTGCCACATTTTTGGAGGCTGAAATGTGGGCCAATAGGTGAAGCCAACGCAAGTCGTTGTCAATTTAGTCAACAAATGATTCTGACATGTTAGCCGTTCGATTTACATCCAACGACCGGCATCCATCTTCAATCTCTCGTCTTCTTCCTCTAGCGCCGCCGGGACCACCTCCCGCCTCCTGCTGCTAGCAACTCTGCTTAGCACGCTTCGCTATGAAGCGCTACTCCTCCATTGGCCAGGCCATCCCTCCACCCCTCCACACCTCCTGTTCTTCTCCACCGATTGCCGAACCACACCGCACTAGAACCAGTTAACCCTCGTACACCTCTCCATCTGTGACTCTACTCCCGCGTCTTCCCATCTCCGGCTCGTTGCTGTCCGGGGCCTCACCGTCGTCCACCACCTTGGATGCGCTCGGCGCGGCGTGGTCAACGTGGTCAACGAACGACACCATCGAAAGTAGACTGTGTGTGGAGAGGCTGTCAGCTGGGTCCACGGCCGCACACAAGGAAATGCCTCCTTATTACGCGCAAAATAATGATTCCTCCACCTGACATCTGGGACCCACCGGAAGGGCCTCTGTATTTCGCGAAAAAAACGTGCCCCCAGCTGACATGTCGGACCCACCAGCTATCTTCGCACGCAAGGAAGTGCCTCCTTATTACGCACAAAAAAAATGAATACTCCCCCTGCCAGCTGGAACCCAGCATAGTGGGAGGCTGACTTGTGAGCCTACCAAGTTGACGGGCACGGAGGGCTTTGTCAACTTAGTCAATATGAACGATTCTAGCTCCTGTTACCGTACGATGTTCATCCAACGGTCGTAGTGCTTCTTCAACCTCTGGTCTTCTTGTTCCAGCCGCCCAAACCAGCGCCGGTCGTGCCGCGTGCTCCTGCCTCCCGTGGCCGGCTGTGATGCCGCCGAGGCCTCACTGCCCCCTACTACTCCCACCGCTGGCCATGCCATCCCTCTACTCACCCACACCCCCTGTTATTCTGCGGCGACAGCAGCCTCACACCGCAGCCGAACCAGTGAACCCTCGTACTCCTCTTCACGTGGGCATCCATCGCTGCGTCTTCCCGGCCCGAAGTCGTCCCCTTCCTAGGCCTCGCCGTCGTCCACCGCCATGGTGCTCTCGGCGCGGCGTGGTCAAGGAACGACTTCCATCGGACATGGACTGTACATGGAGAGGCTGACAGCTGGGTCCACGGCCGCATCAAGGAAGTGCCTCCTTATTACGCGCAAAATAACGATTCCTCCACCTGACAGCGGGGACCCACCGGACGGGCCACCGTATTTCATGAAAAAAACGTTTCCCCCTGACTGCTGGGACCCACCAACTACATCTTCGCACGCAAGGAAGTGCGTCCGGGCAAAAAAAAAAACGATTCGCCCCCCTGACTGCTGGGGCCCACCAGCTACATCTTCGCACGCAAGGAAGTGCGTCCGGGCAAAAAAAATGATTCACCCCCCTGACTGCTGGGACCTACCAGCTACATCTTCGCACGCAAAGGAAGTGCGTCCGTGCAAAAAAAATTACGATTCGCCCCTCATTGCTGGGACCCACCGGCTACATTTTCGACGCAAGGAAGTGCTCGGTCGGGACCCACCTGGTCGAAGCGCACGTAGCATTGTCATTCTGGTCGCGAACGTAATGCATATATCCGGTCGTTGTAGAGGCGCACACGTAGAATGTACACGCACTGTATGGCCAGGTGCAAGAAAGAAAATACGGCCACGTACGTACATACGGGCAGGGTCTCGAACGCCTACTCGCGCATACATACGGCGAGGGCTCGTGTAGATGGCTGGGTTGGAACGGAGAAACAACGTCATCGTTGTGTTCATGGGGAGGCAACGGAATGCGTCGTGTTCATGGGGAGGCAACGGAATGCGTTGTGTTCATCGGGAGGCAACAGAACGCGTGGGAGCCAACCGGCTTGGACGGAACAGGCGATGGAAACGAGGCCTGGCGTACCGCAGAACGGAGGAAACGGCCTTGTGTTCGATCGGCCACGTTCGAAATGGGGTCCTGTTGATCGGGAGGGGTCTGGCGTACCGCAAAACGGAGGAAACGGACCTCCTACGGTCGAAACGGGGGTCCTGTTGATCGGGAGGGGTGTGGCGTACCGCAAAACGGAGGAAACGGACCTCCTACGGTCGAAACGTGGTTCCTGTTGATCGGGAGGGGTGTGGTGTACCGCAAAACGAACGAAACGGACCTCCTACGGTCGAAACGGGGGTCTTGTTCATCAGGAGGGGTGTGGCGTACCGCAAAACGGGACTCCACAGGATATTGTTCATCTCCACCGTCGACCTCATCCAGCCTCCACGGGCTACCGTCGACCTCCTCCAGCCTCCACGGGCTCCTGTTCATCCAGCCTCCACCGCGCGCTACTCCACCGGCTACTGTTCAACCACCCCTCCACCATCTACTGTTCATCCAGCCCTCCACACCACGGGGTCCTGTTCAACCTCCCCTCCACGGGCACCCCTCCACCGTCTACTATTCATCCAGCCCTCCACACCACGGGGTCCTGTTCATCCAAAGGCAAACGCCACCGCTCACTGTTCATCCAAATCCCCTCGCAATGCTCACTGTTCATCCCAGAGGCAGCATCGATCGGCTTCAGTTAGCAGCAGTAGCGAATGAATCGCTCGATCGGGTTCAGTTAACAGCCATCGATCGATCGCTCGGGTTCGAGAACGCGTAGCCTACAAAGGTCTGTCGCTCGGGTTGATTAGAGCCCAACGCCTCGTTCGGGTTGATTAGAGCCAACGCCTACACACACGCAGCGACGTGTCACGAGAGAGCAGCGCATCGCTTCGCCCCGACCTCCCACCGTAACCGCAAATCCCGAAATTTTCCTCCCCTCGCTTCTACCACGGTTTTTCCGTCATGGACGGCCCAAAGAATGTCATGCAGCTGCGTCTCCAGCCCGCCCAGGACGAAAAGCCCATTTTATGTCATGATTTTTTGTCATAGAAGTAGGATCCCACCACATCTATGATGTTACCGGGTTCTGTCACAATTATCGTCATAGAAGTGTCATATGTATGACAGAAATTTTTTTCGTTCGGCCCAAAATGTCATGGATGTGTCTTTTTTTTGTAGTGAAGCCAGGGGCCTCGAGGGCTCGAATACATCATCTCGAATACAAACGAGTCAGCGGAAGCAACATTATCTGAGTACAGACAAGAGTTAAACAAGTTTGCCTTTAGAAGGCTAGCACAAAAGCAACAGGATCGAAAAGGCAAGGCCTCCTGCCTGGGAGCCTCCTAACTACTCCTGGTCGTCGGCGGCCTCCACGTAGTAGTAGGCACCCTCATGGTAGTAGTAGTAGTAGTCGTTGGTGGTGTCGTCTGGATCATGGGCTCCACCATCTGGTTGCGACATCCGAGAAGAATGGAAAAAGGAGGGAAAAGAGGAAGCAAAGCAACCGTGAGTACTCATCCGAAGTACTCAGCAAGCAAGGATCTACACTACATATGCAACATTATGAAAGGAAGGCTGTATATGTGGACTGGGCTGCAGAAATGCCAGAATAGAGGGAAGAGCCTAGTCCTATCGAAGACTAGCATCTTCAACATCTTCAGCGGTCTTGCATCATTAGAAGAGTGCAGACTAGCATAAAGTAAAGTAGTAGTAGTGTCATCCACCTCCCCCAAAGATCCTTCCTCGACTCCCTACGAGAAAGCAATCCCATAGCCATACTATCCATTTCTCATCTCAAGTATCCAATTCTAGTTGTATCGATCGGAATACAACTCCAAGTGTCTGTTACCGTAGGGCAGGCTATCAATAGTTGTTTTCTTCCCTGCAGGGGTGCACCCACTTACCCACCACGCTCGCTTAACTCCAGCCGGACACACTTTACTGGGTCATGCCCAGCCTCGGCCAAACAATACACCGCAACCCGACCTAGGCTTAATAGAGAGGTCAGCACGCCAGACTAAACCTATGCCCCCAAGGGTCATGGGCTATCGCCTCGGGAACTCCTGCACGTTGCGTGGACGGCCTGTGAGCAGACCTAGCTACCTCCTTAAAAAGTCAGGAGCTTACCAGTCCAACCCGGAGCGTGTCGCTCAGTCGCTGACGTCTATTAAGCTTGGGCTGATGTATACGATGTAGAACGCCCATACTATGCCCACGTGATGGTCAGTGCTATCAGGCCAGAGGCCCCTCGGATTGAATATCCAAATCGTAGTGGATTAGGAACGCGCGGTAACAAGCAGAGACTCACGAAAGATGTGACCCCGTCACCCCGTGTTGAGGACTTGCGGCAATGGCTAAGAATGCCCGGCCACGCCTCGTAATTATCTCGTGGGCACCCTCCAAGTCAGCCTGACTCCACATCACTCGCAATTAAGCTCGCGCGGGTACCCCTCAGGGCCGGGCCATCTTTAGTAACCTGGTTTAGGGTAAAGTCATAGTAAGCACAGTAACCGTGTGTCTAACACCAAGGGGAAATCCTGAGGAATCACCCTCGGTGGATTCCACTCGATGTAACCATCAAGGTGAATGTAGGAGGAACCATCCTCGAGGTTCACACTTGAGGGGTTGCACGACAGAGTCGTTATCAGGAATGGTCAGGGAGGAATCACCCTCGATGACCACGACCGAATAGCTACACTACAGGGTTAACATCAGAAGTGCTGATGAGGTCTCACCCTCGGCACTCGATAGTAACCTAGTAGTGTCGAGAAACTAAGGGGAAAGTGATGTGCGGTGCCAGGGCCTGGTCTTCGATACCGTTGATTATGTCTTCTGGTAATCCAGCGGGGCATCGGGACAATGTGGGGGTCTCTGATGGGTCTCTACCCAGCCTATACTAAACAGTTTAGGATAAGAAGGTAAGGTACAACAGCAGGTACAAAAACAGGCTATGCATCAGAATAGGAGCAATGAAATACAGTAGCAAAATCTAATGCAAGCATGAGAGAATGGAATGGGAAATATTGAGATGATCAAAAAGGGGTGCTTTCCTGGAAGCTCCGCTGAAAGGGAAGAAGGGTCGTCGTCGACATAGTCGATCACAAGGGCAGCATCAGTCTCAGGGTCTACCGGAGAGAAGAGGGGGAAGAAACAGTAAATACAGAGCAAACAGATGCATCACTAAGCATGGCATGATGATAGGCAGAGCTAGGGTTCACCTAACGTAGTGCTACACGTTGAAGACGGAGGGGGAAAACATCCGAGGATGATTTCCCGATGTTAGACGGATTTTAGACAAACGAAAGAGAGGGGACAGTTCCATGTTCAGCATGCTAGGGGCATGTCATAGATGAACGGACAGCGTATTCGGATTCATTGGATTTTTCTGAGCAACTTTCATGTATAAAGTTTTTCCATCCGAGCTACTGTTTATTTTCTATGAATTTTCAAAGATTAAACCATTTTCTCGATTTATATATTTTAACAGAAAGAGATTATTGCATCAACATGATGTCACTATGACGTCAGGGTCAACAGACCGGTTGACTGGTCAAAATGACCAGTGGGGCCCACTCGCCATAGACAGTGGGGCTAACAGAGATTTATTGTAATTAAACAGCGTTAATTAACAGTTGGGCCCCACATGTCAGTGACCCATTAAACTAACTAATTAAGTTCATTTATAAAATTATTTTAATTAGCTTAATTGTGCGGTGGGGCCTGCATGTCAGTGGCACTGGGCTGCCTAGTCAGCATGTTGACTGGGTCAACAAAGTCAATGGGTCCTGTGGGGCCCGCTGGCAATGACCCAGGGGTGGCCCCAGGTGTGCCACGTTGGCAGTGGCCGGAGGCTGAACGCCGGCGACTGAAAACACGGCGGAGGCGCTCAGGACCTCGTCGGAATCGCACTTTATGGTGCCATTCGGCGTGTGGCTGGGTCCGTTCGAACGGCCACTGCTACGTCTTGAGCTTGCGCTGGTTTTCCCTGAAGAGGAGAGGATGATGCAGCACAGTAGCGTAAGTATTTCCCTCAGTTTTTTAGAACCAAGGTATCAATCTAGTAAGAGGCCACGCACAAGTCCCTCATACCTGCACAAAACGATAGCTACTCGCAACCAACGCGATTAGGGGTTGTCAATCCCTTCATGGTCACTTACGAGAGTGAGATCTGATAGAGATAATATTTTTGGTATTTTTGGTATATAGATGCGAAGTGAAAGGTAAAAAGCAAAGTAAAAATAAGGCAAGTATAAAAGTGATGGAGATTGATATGATGAGAATAGACCCGGGGGCCATAGGTTTCACTAGTGGCTTCTCTCAAGAGCATAAGTATTCTACGTTGGGTGAACAAATTACTGTTGAGCAATTGACAGAATTGAGCATAGTTATGAGTATATCTAGGTATGATCATGTATATAGGCATCACGTCCGAGACAAGTAGATCAAAGCGATTCGCATCTACTACTATTACTCCACTCATCGACCGCTATCCAAAGCATGCATCTAGAGTATTAAGTTAAAAACAGAGTAACGCCTTAAGCAAGATGACATGATGTAGAGGAATAAATTCATGCAATATGATAAATACCCCATCTTGTTATCCTCGATGGCAACAATACAATACGTGCTGCAATCCTTTACATCCTTTGGGTAAGGACACGCAAGATTGAACCCAAAGCCATGCACTTCTCCCATTGCAAGAACTACCAATCTAGTTGGCCAAACCAAACGGATAATTCGAATAGACTTGCAAAGATAACTCAACCATACATAAAAGAATTCAGAGAAGATTCAAATATTATTCGTAAACCCACAATTCACCGGTCTCAACATACACACCGCCAAAAGAAGATTACATCGAATAGATCTCCACGAGAGAGGGGGAGAACATTGTATTGAGATCCAAAAAGAGAGAAGAAGCCATCTAGCTACTAGCTATGGACCCGAAGGTCTGAACTAAACTACTCACACTTCATCGGAGAGGCTATGGTGTTGATGTAGAAGCCCTCCGTGGTGGATGCCCCCTCGCGGAGCTCCTAACAGGCCCCAAGATGGGATCTCATGGATCTGAGGAAGTTGCGGCGGTGGAATTAGGTTTTGGCTCCTGTTCGATCGTTTGGGGTAGTGCGTAGGTATATATAGGAGGAAGAATGCGTCGGTGGAGCATCGGGGCCCACGAGGCAGGCGCGCCCTAGGGGCGCCCCACCTCGTGACTGCCTCCGATGTTCCTTGGCGTAGGGTCCAAGTCTCCTGGATCACGTTCGGTGAGAAAATCACGTTTTTGAAGGTTTCATTCCGTCTGGACTCCGTTTGATATTCTGTTTCTTCGAAATACTGAAAAAGGAAAAAAATAGCAATTCTGGGCTGGGCCTCCGGTTAATTGGTTAATCCCAAAAGTAATATAAAAGTGGAAAATAAAGCCCATTATAGTCCAAAACAATAGATAAAGTAGCATGGAGCAATAAAAAATTATAGATACGTTGGAGACGTATCAGGCATCCCCAAGCTTAATTCCTGCTCGTCCTCGAGTAGGTAAATGATAAAAAGAGAATTTTTGATGCGGAGTGATACTTTGGCATATTTTCAATGTAAATCTTCTTAATCATGGTATGAATATTCAGATCCGAAAGATTCAAGGCAAAAGTTCATATTGACATAAAAATAATAATACTTCAAGCATACAAACTAAGCAATTATGTCTTCTCAAAATAACATGGCCCAAGAAAGTTATCCCTACAAAATCATATAGTCTGGCTATGCTCCATCTTCCCCACACAAAGTATTTAAATCATGCACAACCCCGATGACAAGCCAAGCAATTGTTTCATACTTTAACATTTTCAAAACTTTTTCAACCTTCACGCAATACATGAGCGTGAGCCATGGATATAGCACTATATGTGGAATAGAATGGTGGTTGTGGAGAAGACAAAAAAGAGGGAAGATAGTCTCACATCAACTAGGCGTATCAACGGGCTATGGAGATGCCCATCAATAGATATCAATGTGAGTGAGTAGGGATTGCCATGCAACGGATGCACTAGAGCTATAAGTATATGAAAGCTCAACAAAAGAAACTAAGTGGGTGTGCATCCAACTCGCTTGCTCACGAAGACCTAGGGCATTTAAGGAAGCCCATCATTGGAATATACAAGCCAAGTTCTATAATGAAAAATTCCCACTAGTATATGAAAGTGACAAAATGAGAGACTCTCTATCATGAAGATCATGGTGCTACTTTGAAGCACAAGTGTGGTAAAAGGATAGTAACATTGTCCCTTCTCTCTTTTTCTCTCATTTTTTTATTTGGGCCTTTTCTCTTTTTTTATGGCCTTTTATTTATTTATTTTTCGTCCGGAGTCTCATCCCGACTTATGGGGGAATCATAGTCTCCATCATCCTTTCCTCACTTGGGACAATTCTCTAATAATGATGATCATCACACTTTTATTTTTCTTACAACTCAACAATTACAACTCGATACTTAGAACAAAGTATGACTCTATATGAATGCCTCCGGTGGTGTACCGGGATATGCAATGATTCATGAGTGACATGTATGAAAGAATTATGAACGGTGGCTTTGCCACAAATACGATGTCAACTACATGATCATGCTAGCAATATGACAATGATGGAGCGTGTCATAATAAACGGAATGGTGGAAAGTTGCATGGCAATATATCTCGGAATGGCTATGGAAATGCCATGATAGGTAGGTATGGTGGCTGTTTTGAGGAAGGTATATGGTGGGTGTATGATACCGGCGAAAGGTGTGCGGTATTAGAGAGGTTAGCAACGGTGGAAGGATGGGAAAAAGTGCGTATAATCCATGGACTCAACATTAGTCATAAAGAACTCATATACTTATTGCAAAAATCTAGAAGTTATCAAAGCAAAGAATTACGCGCATGCTCCTAGGGGGGTAGATTGGCAGGAAAAGACCATCGCTCGTCCCTGACCGCCACTCATAAGGAAGACAATCAATAAATAAATCATGCTCCGAGTTCATCGCATAACGGTTCACCATACGTGCATGCTACGGGAATCACAAACTTCAACACAAGTATTCTTTGAATTCACAACTACTCAACTAGCATGACTCTAATATCATCATCTTCATATCTCAAAACAATTATCAAGCATCAAACTTATCTTAGTATTCAACGCACTCAAAAGAAAGTTTCACATATCTTGAATACCAAGTATGTTAACATTAAGCAAATTACCATGCTATTAACGACTCTCAAAATAATCTAAGTGAAGCATGAGAGATCAAGTTTATTTAAAACAAATTCACCACCATGCTCTAAAAGATCTAAGTGAAGCACTAGAGCAAAAATTATCACGCTCAAAAAGATGTAAGTGAAGCACTATGAGCAAAACTATCAAGCTCAAAAGATATAAGTGAAGCGCATAGAGTATTCTATCAAATTGCAATTCATGTATGGCTCTCTCAAAAGGTGTGTACAGCAAGGATGATTTTGGTAAACTAACAAGCAAAGACGCAAATAATACAAGACGCTCCAAGCAAAACACATATCATGTGGTGAATAAAAATATAGCTCCAAGTAAATTACCGATGGAAGTGGATTTAAAGAGGGATGCCTTCCGGGGCATCCCCAAGCTTTGACTTTTTGGTGTCCTTGGATTATCTTGGGGGTACCATGGGCATCCCCGAGCTTAGGCTCTTTCCACTACTTGTTCCATAATCCATCAAAAGAATTCACCCAAAACTTGAAAACTTCACAACACAAAACTCAATAGAAATCTCGTGAGCTCCGTTAGAGAAAGAAAACAAAAGGCTACTTTAAGGTACTGTAATGAACTCATTATTTATTTATATTGGTGTTAAACCTACTGTATTCCAACTTCTCTATGGATCATAAACTATTTTACTAGCCATAGATTCATCAAAATAAGCAAACATCACATGCAAAACAGAATCTGTCAAAAACAGAACAGTCTGTAGTAATCTGTAACTAACACAAACTTCTGGAACTCAAAACATTCTACCAAAATTAGACAACCTGGAAAATTTGTTTATTGATCAGCAGCAATTGGAATCAGTATTTTATGATGTTCTGGTGATTTTGAATAATTAGGGCACTGAGCGCAAAGTTTCTGGAAATTACAGCAAGATCAAATAACTATCATCCAAGAAGATCCAATAGGTTTAACTTGGCAAAAACACTAATTAAAAGATAAAACCACATCTAAACAGAGGCTATATGGATTATTTATTCCTAAACAGAAGCAAAAACAAAAAACTAAAAATAAAATTGGGGTGCCTCCCAACAAGCGCTATCGTTTAACGCCCCTAGCTAGGCATAAAAGCGAGGATAGATCTAGGTATTGCCATCTTTGGTAGGCAGTCCATAAGTGGCTCTCATAATATATTCATATGGTAATTTTATTTTCTTTCTAGGGAAGTGTTCCATGCCTTTCTTTAATGGAAATTGGAATCTAATATTCCCTTCCTTCATATCAATAATTGCACCAATCGTTCAAAGGAAAGGTCTACCAAGAATAATAGGACATGAATGATTGCAATCTATATCAAGAACGATAAAATCTATGGGCACATAATTCCTATTTTCAACAATAAGAGCATCATTAATTCTTCCCATAGGCTTTTTAATAGTGGAATCCGCAAGATGCAAGTTTAGAGAGCAATCATCAAAGTCACGGAAATCTAGCAAATCACACAAAGTTTTGGGAATAGTAGAGACACTAGCACCCAAATCACACAAAGCATTAAACTCATGATCTTTAATTTTAGTTTTAATGGTAGGTTCCCACTCATCATAGAGCTTTCTAGGGATAGAAACTTTCAACTCAAGTTTTTATTCATAAGATTGCATCAAGGCATCAACAATGTGTTCGGTAAAGGCCTTATTTTGACTATAAGCATGTTTGCAACAAGGAAATACAATCAATTAAATAGCAATTTTCATAATTAAATTCCTTGAGATCCAAAATAGTGGGTTTAGCAACATCTAGATTTTTATTTCTTTCAATCCCACTTTTGTCAATTTCATCATCAAGATCTAAAAACTCTGAATTCTTAGAACGCCTTCTAGGTAAAGGAAGATCATATTCAGTTTCATCAAGATTCATATTGCAAAACAAAGATTTAATAGGGGACACATCAATAACTTTTAGATCTTCATCTTGATTTTCATAGGAATTAGAAGAACACGCTTTAATAAAGGCATCTTTGGAAGCACGCATCCTAGCGGTTCTTTCTTTGCACTCATCAATGGAAATTCTCATAGCTTTGAGAGACTCATTGATATCATGCTTAGGAGGAATAGATCTAAGCTTTAAAGAATCAACCTCAAGAGAAATTCTATCAACGTTCCTAGCCAAATCATCAACTTTAAGCAATTTCTCTTCAAGCAAAGCATTAAAATTCTTTTGTGAATTCATAAACTCTTTAACACTACTCTAAAATACAGAGGGCATCTTACTAAAATTTTCATAAGAGTTGTTGTAGGAATTTCCATAATTATTAGAAGGATTACTAGGATAAGGCCTAGGATTAAAATTCCCTCTATACGCGTTGTTACCAAAATTATTCCTACCAACAAAATTCACATCCATAGATTCATTATTATTCTCAATCAAGGTAGACAAAGCCATATCATTAGGATTAGAAGAAACACTCTTAGTAGCAAATAATTTCATAAGTTCATCCATCTTTCCACTCAAAACATTAATTTCTTCTATCGCATGCACTTTTTTATTAGTAGATCTTTCGGTGTGCCATTGAGAATAATTAACCATAATATTATCTAGGCGTTTGGTAGCATCTCCTAAAGTGATTTCCATAAAAGTGCCTCCCGCGGCCGAATCTGAAAGATTTCTAGAAGCAAAATTCAATCCGGCATAAATTTTTTGTATAATCATCCACAAATTCAAACCACGGGTAGGACAATTACGTATCATTAATTTCATTCTCTCCCAAGCTTGTGCAACATGTTCATGATCAAGTTGCTTAAAATTCATAATATCATTCCTAAGAGAGATAATCTTAGCGGGAGGAAAATACTTAGAGATAAAAGCATCTTTGCACTTGTTCCAAGAATCAATACTATTTTTAGGCAAAGATGAAAACCACGCTCTAGCATGATCCCTAAGCGAAAAAGGAAATAGCTTCAATTTAACGACATCATTATCGACATCTTTTTTCTTTTGCATATCACATAAATCAACGAAGCTATTCACATGAGTAGCGGCATCTTCACTAGGAAGGCCGGCGAATTGATCTTTCATAACAAGATTCAACAAAGCAGTATTGATTTCACAAGATTCAGTATTGGAAAGAGGAGCAATCGGAGTGCTAAGGAAATCATTATTATTGGTATTGGTGAAGTCACACAATTTGGTAGCATCTTGAGCCATTGCGACAAACAAGCAATCCAACACACGAGCAAACAAACGGACGAGGAAAAGGCAAAGGGAAAAAGAGGAGGAGATTGGGAAAGAGAGGGCGAATAAAACGGCAAGGGTGAAGTGGGGGAGAGGAAACGAGAGGCAAATGGCAAATAATGTAATGCGAGAGATAGGGATTGTGATGGGTACTTGGTATGTTGACTTTTGCGTAGACTCCCCGGCAACGGCGCTAGAAATCCTTCTTGCTACGTCTTGAGCTTGCGTTGGTTTTCCCCGAAGAGGAGAGGATGATGCAGCACAGTAGCGTAAGTATTTCCCTCAGTTTTTGAGAACCAAGGTAACAATCCAGTAGGAGGCCATGCACAAGTCCCTCGTACCTGCACAAAACGATAGCTACTCGCAACCAATGCGATTAGGGGTTGTCAATCCCTTCACGGCCACTTACGAGAGTGAGATCTGATAGAGATAATATTTTTGGTATTTTTGGTATATAGATGCGAAGTGAAAGGTAAAAAGAAAAGTAAAAATAAGGCAAGTATAAAAGTGATGGAGATTGATATGATGAGAATAGACCCGGGGGCCATAGGTTTCACTAGTGGCTTCTCTCAAGAGCATAAGTATTCTACGGTGGGTGAACAAATTACTGTTGAGCAATTGACAGAATTGAGCATAGTTATGAGTATATCTAGGTATGATCATGTATATAGGCATCACGTCCGAGACAAGTAGATCGAAATGATTCTGCATCTACTACTATTACTCCACTCATCGACCGCTATCCAGCATGCATCTAGAGTATTAAGTTAAAAACAGAGTAACGCCTTAAGCAAGATGACATGATGTAGAGGAATAAATTCATGCAATATGATAAATACCCCATCTTGTTATCCTCGATGGCAACAATACAATACGTGCCTTGCAACCCTTTCTGTCACTGGGTAAGGACACCGCAAGATTGAACCCAAAGCCATGCACTTCTTCCATTGCAAGAACTACCAATCTAGTTGGCCAAACCAAACGGATAATTCGAAGAGACTTGCAAAGATAACTCAATCATACATAAAAGAATTCAGAGAAGATTCAAATATTATTCATAGATAAGCTGGATCATAAACCCACAATTCATCGGTCTCAACAAACACACCGCAAAAAGAAGATTACATCGAATAGATCTCCACGAGAGAGGGGGAGAACATTGTATTGAGATCCAAAAAGAGAGAAGAAGCCATCTAGCTACTAGCTATGGACCCAAGGTCTGAAGTAAACTACTCACACTTCATCGGAGAGGCTATGGTGTTGATGTAGAAGCCCTCCATGGTGGATGCCCCTCCCGTGAGCTCAGAACAGGCCCCAAGATGGGATCTCGTGGATACAGGAAGTTGCGGCGGTGGAATTAGGTTTTTGGCTCCTGTTCTGACCGTTTGGGGGTACATAGGTATATATAGGAGGAAGGAGTACATCGGTGGAGCATCAGGGGGCCCACGAGGCAGGGGGGCACGCCCTAGGGGGCGGGGCGCCCCCCACCCTCGTGTCAAGCGTGCCGCCACTATCTTTTTGGCTCATGAGTTTAGATTCATAATGAAAGAGGCTAGAGAAATCTTCGCGCATTATAGGGTAGATGCTAGTCATCCTCCCATAGAAGCTATCCTTTTTAATCAAGAAGACATGATGCGTTTACAATCTTTGGATCACGTTGCTTATAATGAAAATCTTAGGAAAAGGGTTCCATCCGATGTTCTAGTTGATAAAATTTCCGAGCTTAATGATGATTTTGCTATTCAGAATAATGGATTAGGTTTTTCTCTTGAACGAAGGCTTGTGACTTTTTGCCAAAAGAATGCTTGTAGTGATGAATTGGTTGTGCAATACAAAGGGCCAAGGGAGAAACCCATACCTCCCGAGATTGATCTTGGGGACTTTTGTCCCATAAAATTTAGCCCTTTTGATTATTTTTGCTTGCCTCAAAGAAAACTTGCTGCTGAACGTAGAGAATATGAGAAAAGTTTTCATGACTTGCCGTACCATTATTATGGCAATACCTAGATCTATCCTTACTTTTATGCCTAGCTAGGGGCGTTAAACGATAGCGCTTGTTGGGAGGCAACCCAATTTTATTTTTAGTTTTTTTGCTTTTTTCTTCTGTTTAGGAATAAATACTTGATCTAGCCTCTACTTAGATTTGTTTTATGTTTTAATTAGTGTTTGTGCCAAGTTAAACCTATAGGATCTTCTTGGATGATAGTTATTTGATCTTGCAGAAATTTCCAGAAACTTCTTGTCACGAAAACAATTGTTAAAAATCACCAGAACGTGATAAAATATTGATTCCAATTGATTCTGTTCAATAAACAAATTTTCTAGGTTGTCCTATTTTGGACGATTTTTTGGAGTTCCAGAAGTTTGCGTTAGTTATAGACTACTACATACTGTTCTGTTTTTGACAGATTCTGTTTTTCGTGTGTTGTTTGCTTATTTTGATGATTCTATGGCTAGTAAAAGAGTTTATAAACCATAGAGAAGTTGGAATACAGTATGTTTAACACCAATATAAATAAATAATGAGTTCGTTACAGTACCTTGAAGTGGTCTTTTGTTTTCTTTCGCTAACGGAGCTCACGAGATTTTCTGCTGAGTTTTGTGTTGTGAAGTTTTCAAGTTTTGGGTGAAAGAGTTGATGGATTATGGAACAAGGAGTTGCAAGAGCCTAAGCTTGGGGATGCCCATGGCACCCCCAAGATAATCTAAGGACACCAAAAAGACAAAGCTTAGGGATGCCCCGGAAGGCATCCCCTCTTTCGTCTACTTCCATCGGTAACTTTACTTGGAGCTATATTTTTATTCACCACATGATATGTGTTTTGCTTGGAGCGTCTTGTATGATTTGAGTCTTTGCCTTTTAGTTTACCACAATCATCCTTGCTGTACACACCTTTTGAGAGAGACACACATGATTCGAAAATTATTACAATACTCTATGTGCTTCACTTATATCTTTTGAGCTATATAGTTTTTTTGCTCTTTTAGAGCATGGTGGTGGATTTGTTTTATAGAAACTGTTGATATCTCATGCTTCATGTAAATTATTTTGAGAGTCTTAAATAGCATGGTAATTTTCTTAAAAATAATCCTAATATGCTAGGTATTCAAGATTAGTAAAAACTTTCTTATGAGTGCGTTGAATACTAAGAGAAGTTTGATGCTTGATGATTGTTTTGAGATATGGAGGTAGTAACATTAAAGTCGTGCTAGTTGAGTAGTTGTGAATTTGAGAAATACTTGTGTTGAAGTTTGCAAGTCCCATAGCATGCACGTATGGTAAACGTTATGTAAATTTTTTGAAACATGAGGTGTTCTTTGATTGTCCTCCTTATGAGTGGCGGTCGGGGACGAGCGATGGTCTTCTCCTACCAATCTATCCCCCTAGGAGCATGCGCGTAGTGCTTGGTTTTTGATGACTTGTAGATTTTTGCAATAAGTATATGAGTTCTTCATGACTAATGTTGAGTCCATGGATTATACGCACTCTCACCTTTCCACCATTGCTAGCCTCTTCGGTACCGTGCATTGCCCTTTCTCACATTGAGAGTTGGTGCAAACTTCGCCGATGCATCCAAACCCCGTGATATGATACACTCTTTCACACATAAACCTCCTTATATCTTCCTCAAAACAGCCACCATACCTACCTATTATGGCATTTTTATAGCCATTCCGAGATATATTGCCATGCAACTTTCCACCATCCCGTTTATCATGACACGTTCATCACTGTCATATTGCTTAGCATGATCATGTAGTTGACATAGTATTTGTGGCAAAGCCACCGTTCATAATTCTTTCATACATGTCACTCTTGGTTCATTGCATATCCTGTACACCACGGAGGCATTCATATAGAGTCATACTTTGTTCTAGTATCGAGTTGTAATCATTGAGTTGTAAATAAATAGAAGTGTGATGATCATCATTTTCTAGAGCATTGTCCCAAGTGAGGAATAAAAAAGAGAAAGGCCATAAAAAAAGAGAAGGCCCAAAAAATGAGAGAAAAAGAGAGAAGGGACAATGTTACTATCCTTTTACCACACTTGTGCTTCAAAGTAGCACCATAATCTTCATGATAGAGAGTCTCTTGTTTTGTCACTTTCATATACTAGTGGGAATTTTTCATTATAGAACTTGGCTTGTATATTCCAACAATGGGCCTCCTCAAGTTCCCTAGGTCTTCGTGAGCAAGCAAGTTGGATGCACACCCACTTAGTTTCTTTTTGTTGAGCTATCATATACTTATAGCTCTAGTGCATCCATTGCATGACAATCCCTACTCCTTGCATTAACATCAATCGATGGGAATCTCCATAGCTCATTGATTAGCCTCGTTGATGTGAGACTTTCTTATTTTTTGCCTTCTCCACATAACCCCCATCATCATATTCTATTCCACCACCCATAGTGCTATGTCCATGGCTCGCGCTCATGTATTGCGTGAAGGTTTATAAAGTTTGAGATTACTAAAGTATGAAACAATTGCTTGGCTTGTCATCGGGGTTGTGCATGATGAGAGCATTCTTGTGTGACGAAAATTGAGCATGACTAAACTATATGATTTTGTAGGGATGAACTTCCTTTGGCCATGTTATTTTGAGAGGACATAATTGCTTAGTTAGTATGCTTGAAGTATTATTATTTTTTATGTCAATATGAACTTTTATCTTGAATCTTTCGGATCTGAATATTCATACCACAATTAAGAAGAATTACATTGAAATTATGCCTAGTAGCACTCCACATCAAAAATTCTGTTTTTATCATTTACCTACTCGAGGACGAGCAGGAATTCAGCTTGGGGGATGCTTGATACGTCTCCAACGTATCTATAATTTTTGATTGCTCCATGCTATATTATCTTCTGTTTTGGACATTATTGGGCTTTATTATCCACTTTTATATTATTTTTGGGACTAACCTATTAACCGGAGGCCCAGCCCAGAATTGTTGTTTTTTGCCTATTTCAGAGTTCCGCAGAAAAAGAATATCAAACGGAAAGAAACCTTCGGGGACGTGATTTTCGGAACGAACATGATCCAGGAGACTTGGACCCTACGTCAAGCAACCAACAGGGAAGCCACGAGGTAGGGGGGTGCGCCCTCCACCCTCGTGGGCCCCCTGTTGCTCCACTGACGTACTTCTTCCTCCTATATATACCTACGTACCCCCAAAAGATCAGATACGGAGCCAAAAACCTAATTCCACCGCCGCAACCTTATGTACCCATGAGATCCCATCTTGGGGCCTGTTCCGGAGCTGCGCCGGAGGGGGCATCGATCACGGAGGGCTTCTACATCAACACCATAGCCCCTCCGATGAAGTTTTTGTAGTTTACCTCAGACCTTCGGGTCCATAGTTATTAGCTAGATGGCTTCCTCTCTCTTTTTGGATCTTAATACAATGTTCTCCCCTCTCTCGTGGAGATATATTCGATGTAATCTTCTTTTGCGGTGTGTTTGTTGAGACCGATGAATTGTGGGTTTATGATCAAGTTTATCTATGAACAATATTTGAATCTTCTGAATTCTTTTATGCATGATTGGTTATCTTTGCAAGTCTCTTTGAATTATCAGTTTGGTTTGGCCTACTAGATTGATCTTTCTTGCAATGGGAGAAGTGCTTAGCTTTGGGTTCAATCTTGCGGTGTCCTTTCTCAGTGACAGTAGGGGCAGCAAGGCACGTATAGTATTGTTGCCATCGAGGATAACAAGATGGTTTTTTTTATCATATTGCATGAATTTATCCCTCTACATCATGTCATCTTGCTTAAGACGTTACTCTGTTCTTATGAACTTAATACTCTAGATGCATGCTGAATAGCGGTCGATGTGTGGAGTAATAGTAGTAGATGCAGGCAGGAGTCGGTCTACTTGTCTCGGACGTTATGCCTATATACATGATCATACCTAGATATTCTCATAACTATGCTCAATTCTGTCAATTGCTCAACAGTAATTTGTTCACCTACCATAAAATACTCTTGCTCATGAGAGAAGCCACTAGTGAAACCTATGGCCCCCGGGTCTATCTTCATCATATTAATCTTTCAGTACTTAGTTATTTCCATTGCTTTTTACTTTGCTTTTATTTTACTTTGCATCTTTATCATAAAAATACCAAAAACATTATCCTATCATATCTATCAGATCTCACTCTCGTAAGTGACCGTGTAGGGATTGACAACCCCTTATCGTGTTGGTTGCGAGGATTTATTTGTTTTGTGTAGGTGCGAGGGACTCGCGCGTAGCCTCCTACTGGATTGATACCTTGGTTCTCAAAAACTGAGGGAAATACTTACGCTACTTTGCTGCATGACCCTTTCCTCTTCAAGGGAAAACCAACGCAGTGCTCAAGAGGTAGCACGAACCTATTCCACAACTTCAGGAGTAAATAACTCAAGCTCAAAAGTAGAGCATGATTAGCAAAAAGCAGGGGATACAATCTACAAAAGGCATTATGTATCAGGGGAAGAACTCAAGGTTTTGAGAATGGGCAGGAACGGTCTGATAATAATCCATCAAAGGATATGGAGGACCGCAAGGAATCTGATGTGAGTATTGATGCTCAACCAGAAGAAATAGTGCAAAGGCATTGAATTATAGAAATATCTGATAACACACAAGTATAGGGGATCAATTGTAGCCTCTTTCGATAAGTAAGAGTGTCGAACCCAACAAGGAGCTAAAGGTAGAACAAATATTCCCTCAAGTTCTATCGACCACCGATACAACTCTACGCATGCTTAGCGTTCGCTTTACCTAGAACAAGTATGAAACTAGAAGTACTTTGTAGGTGTTGTTGGAAAGGTTTGCAAGATAATAAAGAGAGCATAAATAAAAACTAGGGGCTGTTTAGATAAATACACAATAAAGTAAATAAAGCGAGTGTGGAAAAGTGGTGGTAGGAGTTGCGAAATTGTCCATAAGCAATTGACTACTTTACTAGACCGATAACAAGTATTATGTGGGAGAGGCCACTGCTAGCATGTCGTCCCTGGCTTGGAATTCTATGCACTTATGATTGGAACTATTAGCAAGCATCCGCAACTACTAACATTCATTAAGGTAAAACCCAACCATAGCATTAAGTGATATTGGTCCCCCTTCAATCCCGTATGCGTCAATTTCTATGCTAGGTTGAAGCTTCTGTCACTCTTGCCCTCCAATACATAGTCCTATCAACACACAACTAACCCTATGGCATGATCCACGCGCGCGCTCATATGATGGGCCCCAAAGGACAGCAACATAACCACAAGAAAATTAAATCAATCATAGCAATTCATCAACCACCGATAGGACAACGAAAATCTACTAAGACATCATAGGATGGCAACGCATCATTGGATAATAATATGAAGCATAAAGCACCATGTTCAAGTAGAGGGTACAACGGGTTGCGGTAGAGTGGACCGCTGTAGATAGAGGGGGGGAAGGTGATGAAGATGTTGGTGAAGATGGCGGAGGTGTTGGTGAAGATGGCGGTGATGATGATGGCCCCCTGCAGTGTTCCGGCGCCACCGGAAGCGAGGGGGACAGAGCCCCCCTCCTTCTTCTTCTTCCTTGACCTTCTCCCTAGGTGGGAGAAGGGTTTCCCCTCTGGTCCATGGTCTCCATGGTGTGGGAGGGGCGAGAGTGTGACACCCCAAAAATTTTAGCCTTGTTTTGTTAATTAAAATTTTGCCAGGAAATAAATTTTTATTTTCTGGGCTCCCTTTTGATTTTTGGACCATTTATCTCTCTAGTTATTATGGAGTTTTTCCCAAAATAAAACTTTTCAAATATGTTATTGGACTTGTTTAACCTCTCAAGGAAAACTTTTCCTTTATTAGTAGAACTAATTACTTAATTAATTTGCTTGATCTTTATTTTCTTCAAAAATGGTTTTTCCAAGATTATATGGCCATGTTTGAACTACAACCATTTGAAAAATTCACTTAAAATTCCAACCAAAATTTGGAGATGTCAGGTGATGTTTTTAAATCACTTTTGTGCAATAATAACTTTTATTCATGAAATATCTTGAGCTCTGCACCCAATTCTCTTCTCTGGTCCAGTGGGCATTTTTGCACTATAACCTAATTAAATATTTCCTCAGAGCCTCCACCAAAATTTTGGGATGTCAGTGGTAACATGCCATCCAACTTTATTCAAAAACCTAGTATTGTTCTTTGGAGAAATTGAGTGTATCAACCTCTTTTTCATTCTGGACCAGACTTGTGTTTTCTACTGCAACCCCATTCTTTCTTGCTCTAGTGACCTTGTGCTTTCTCATGCTTGTAGTCAACCCTGCAAAACCCCTAAGTCCAGGAGCATGCACTCTTTGGAACACTTATGGTCCATGTAATGATGCCATTTACTCCCTGTCCAGAAGTGTAGTTTTGCAAAACTTGCACTAGCAAGTTTCTCCTTTTTGCAAACTAACTTCACCACCCTCTCATACACCCACAGAGACACTGATCTGGAGAATTTGGCCACCCCAAGTACTGCCTAAGTGCCTCTGGCATTTTGTCAAACACCCTGTGGGCATGAACAGTTTTGGCATGACTGTAAGTTTGTGTTGTGAACTTTCCCATCTGTCCAAACCAAGTTGTCTAGTAGCCTGCTAATGGTCTCTAACCCAGACCTGTGGATTTGCATTTGATCTCTAGCAGTTTTGGCCATCCTGGCATTTCGTCGAGCAGACGCCGTGCATGCCCGGAGCGCGAGCAGAGCACGCGTTTTGCACGTGCCGCGCCCGAGCCGACGCGTCGCGCCCCTGGCTTGCCACCACTCTGCAGAGCCGCGCCACTCGCTTGGCCTCTCGCTGCGTCGCGCCAAGAGCCCCGACCGCCTCTGCAGCGTTGCCAGCAAGCCGCTTGGCGGCACGCCCCCGTCCGCAACCGCCACCGCCATGAGCAGCACCGCCCAAGCCTCCAGCGCTCGCCACCTGCCCCCTGGAGCAGCGCGAGCTCATCAGCAGCCATGTCCACTAGTGCTCGTCGCCGCCACGTTGCCCTGCAGCTACAGAAAACGGTCATTGGCGACCTTATCCACGGCCGCCGCGGAACCGACTCCGATCGCCTATATAAGGAGCCCCGAGCTCATCCCCGCACGCAGGCAGTCTCAAGCCATCTCCCTAGGACCCCCATTGGCAGCCAATCAACTCGGGGAGGCTTCCTTCCCCATCTCCGGCAACCGCAGTCGCCGCCACTGCCCCGGCCATTCCGGCGTCACCAGAGCCTCCCCCTCTCCACTCTCTTCACCATAAGCCCTCTCTTCCTCCCGTGAACTCCTCCCCCTGCTCAGTTTGGATCGGGAACCACCGCGGCCCCAAAACCACTTCGTCCCCGAAGCTTTCCTCCGCCGCGGAGCTCGCCGACGGCGGTTTCCTCCACCTCCGACGACCCTGCGACCACCAGGAGGACCTCCTAGGAGCGGCGGATATATCCCTGCATTCGGATACCCGCGAAGAATCGCCGTTCGCCGGCGATGGTCGACGGAGCCCCGCCCCGCTCGGGCAGAGGAGGGAGACGACGCGGACGACTGGTCAAACCTGACCAGTGGGCCCCCGGGACCCACTGTCAGTGACCCCGCCCAGTCCACGTGGGTTAAGTGGAAGCGCATTTCCAAATTACGCCTTCGACGTGTACGTATATATTCGAAACGTTTTCTTTTCTGTTTCATTTTTAAATAACAGATTTTGACCAAACTTTGACCGGCTGTATCTTTTTAAATACAGCTCCAAATAAATTGATTCTTTTTCCTACCTCTCTCAAATATTGTCTAGTTTATTTTAAGATTTATTTGAGAATTTTTCAGACAACTTTTTGTGTTGTTTTGATTTTTTTGTAATAATTCAAATATATTCTTTTAAATAGGATTTTGAAGATTTCAAGATGTTTTGGAATGCACCCTGCTTTCCCATGACCTGAAGGCAAGCATTCTGAACCCTGGTGAAATTTTTGTGTGTGTTGCATAGCACGGTGACAACACCGCCCCGACACGAGCATACATCATTTTATGTGAGGATGTGTTCCTACTCATGAGTGCATGTAAATGAATTTCATGCAAATGGAGTTGATACGATTGTGATAGAAATCACCGTCATATGCCTTTCATGCATACCGGGAGGAAAGCCGGGAAGGCCTCTGTCTTGGGTAGACACGGTCTTGTCCCTAGTCCTCCGTCGAGACGGTCGTGTCCGGTATGGCATGAGGTGGTATGTCGCGTGGTGTTTCTATCTGTTGTTTGAAGTATATGAATTGTTATACTAATCTTGCAGGGAATATTACAACCTCCTGAGTCGACCGTAGATCGAGTCTTGTGCCAGTAACCCCCATACTTGCTTCGTACTACCACTCGTCTCTACAATAAGTAGGGTACGGTTCAGTAAGTTGTCAACCCCTTTCCTAGCACACACCGTACAGAGAGGCCATGGTGGAATATACTGGAGGCATCTGGTAGTCATGCCACCGGGTCCGGGAGCATGGGTGTTTTGGTTGTAGCCGAAGGGGGTAGCTCCCCAGTTTGTGCGCGGTATAAATTTTGTGATCGCATGTTACGTCGAGGTTGTAGCCTCCCCACTTAGAGTTTTGCTTGACAGGTGTCGTGGGTGATTCCAGACACATGTGAGTTAAGCTGGTGTGTGCAAGTTAGGTGTGTTTTCAACAAAAAGACCGTAGACGGAATTAGTCCCGATGGACTAAAGGAATCCGTTACTCGTGGGTAAAGAGTACACCCTCTGCAGAGACTAAACCTATTCGAATAGCCGTGTCCATGGTTAAGGATTACAGTCTGGGATGGGTCAAGTGTCGGTCTTCGAAGGTGAAACTGTTAAACCAGAACTGGAATCACAACTCGTGACTTGTGATAATTATGATTATTATTATTATTGTTGACTAACCCGTGATATTATTGGTATTATCGAATATCCCAGGATGGTTCTACCTCCGGATATTTCTTGTGTCTTCTTTTAAAGCCCTTTATGTGGTGTCGCTAAGACGCCTCGATCGTGGCATTTCTTTTAAAGCCCTTTATGTGGTGTCGCTAAGACGCCTCGATCGCTGCATTTATTTTAAAGCCCTTTATGTGGTGTCGCTAAGACGCCTCGATCGTGGCATTTCTTTTAAAAGCCCTTTATGTGGTGTCGCTAAGACGCCCGACCGTGGCATTTCTTTTAAAGCCCTTTATATGGTGTCGCTAAGACGCCTCGATCATGACATTTCTTTTAAAGCCCTTTATGTGGTGTCGCTAAGACGCCCGACTGTGGCATTTCTTTTAAAAGCCCTTTACGTGGTGTCGCTAAGACGCCTCGATCGTGGCATTTATTTTAAAGCCCTTTATGTGGTGTCGCTAAGACGCCTCGACCGTGGCATTTCTTTTAAAGCCCTTTATGTGGTGTCGCTAAGACGCCCGACTGTGGCATTTCTTTTAAAGCCCTTTATGTGGTGTCGCTAAGACGCCCGACTGTGGCATGCTTGTTATTTATTTCATAATTTTTATACTACGATGTTGTTGAATATTCATAAATAACATGCTTGCATGCATCAGAGTTTTATTTATCTTTAGTGACTGACGTCATGAGCATAAAATATTTTCAGCACATCATTGTTATATTATGCCTGTGTTCATAATGTTTGCGAGTACATTCAAAGTACTCACTGGCTTGTCCCTGGCTATTGTCTTGGCCAGATATCTTGCATGGAGAGGAGCATTGCGATGACCGCCCCGAAACCTAAGCAACAGAGACCGCAGCCTCGCGAAGATAGGAGTTAACCTGGTCAGCTGTTCCTGTGGGAATTGGAGTCCCATAGACATTGATGATCCATAAACCGCTTCCGCCATCAATCATTAGAAACCATTTGTTGTACTCACAGCCAGAATGGTCTTGTACTGCATATTTTGTATTTTGCTTGGAATTTCTGTATCAAGTTGGTGCCTCATCAGCTAACAGTTATCCTGGGGCTGGTGAGCACAAGGGCCATTTTCTGGGAATTATTACCTGGAAAACCGGTCGCCACAAACTTGGTATCAGAGCCAGGCTGACCATTGGCTAATCCTATCTTAGCCAGGTCAATAAACTTAGGCAAACCAACCCACCAGACCACAACCGAACCCCAGCCAAGCTTCCCGTGCAAGATAGCCACACACTGACCCCGACACTTTTGGCAGTCGGTGCCCAACCTATCAACCTAGCCCGTCGATCACGCACCAGTGACCAGCACCCAAGGTGTCTCATTCGCAAGCGTGCGAAGGAAGACTCCGTCCCCTTTTTCTATAAAAAGGGCACGCTCGCCTCAACCTAGCCCAGCACAGCCGCTACCCCAAACCGAGCCATAATGCTTGGTCCCATAGTGCACAATGAGACCACAGCAACCAACCTTGTAGGTTTTGTGACCATACTCGCAAACCTCACCCGTCGTGCCTATGCATTAGAAGAGCCCCCAGAATATGTTGTGTACCAAGGGTCCATGAGCGGCGAGAGCCGTCAATTCTGGGCCACTGTGCACATCTACGGTAGGGGTCTGCACCAGCGCCCTACTGAGTTCACGGAAGGACAACTTCCTTTGAGCCACAAGCCATTCAACTAGCTGCTCGAGAGGCTATAGTTCATCTCAGGCACCTGTCGCCCAGAGTTAACTGTCACTCATTCCACTACTACCCCAGGCGTGAAGGGTACGGTAGACCACCCCAAGTAGCCAACGGAGATCACGAGACGGACCCTGCGTTGTTGCACCTAGTGCGGTATGTAGGTGCACTAGAGGAACTGTTCGATCAAATCACCATTGATCTGATCGCAGCTCGTGGAGAGCTGGCTCGTCGAGCCCCGGCAAGAGAAGAGATCGAGCCCAACACCGACAACCCAGTCGTGCTGTTCGGACACCCGATCGAGACCCTGAGGTCAGCCCCAGCCGTTAGCCAAGGTGCTTTGATGACCCCAGAAGTGCTTCGTCGCCTCCTGGGAGCACACTCCAACGGGGTTGTGGTCAACAATCCCCGCGATGGTCATCATCACTACCCCGAGCCTGCAGCCCCTCAGCCCTCTCCAGCTAATTCCGACGGTGAGAACCATGGAGAAGCATCGACATCCACAAGGAACGCCCGCTTGGATGTAAACGAAGTAGACTAAGTCACTCGAGTAGTGTCGAGTCCTAGTGTATCCTCGCTTTGTAATCCTGCGATGCCTTAAATTAACGCAGCCTTTCATCGTGCCTCTGTTTTATATAGTAGTCTTGCATGGATATATTAGCATGCAGTGTGATTTCTCTATCCTTGGCGCAGCTACCAAAAACTGCTCCGACAACCCCCACAGTGATACGTCTCTTTAGTGAGATGTGTGTATCTGTGGCTTGACCCCAAACTGAGCCGGCAAATTCTTTACCTTTCACCACGGTAAAAATGACCCAGCTCCGGTGCTATATAAAGGCCACCGAGTGACCTTGCCAAGCATCCCTCGCACAACCAATCCTTGCCATGCCGAGCCCCAGTATCTATCTGAGAACTCCAGATGCAACCCCGGGTAGTTTTGTCAAGATATTGTGGGATTTTACCTGCAGTACCATGGGTTCTACCCAGCCACCCCAGTACGAGCTGTTCAAATCGAGAATCACCCCTTCCACCTCGAGATATTGGGCAGCCGTGCACATCCCTCCCGTAAACCCAAACCAAGATCCTACGGAGGTCTCCTTCGTAGGGAAATCTATGCCAACCCCACATATGGTCGTAGAAGCTACGACGTACGAAGCGCTCGCTCGCCTTCGATTCGCGGTACCCTATGCCAGCGAACGAGGGTATTATTATTTTCCGAGCCGTGCAACACCCGGAGGAGTAACATCTTTTCCCGGTGGACGGATTGAGAGAGACCCAGTACTGGCCAACCTTATCCAGTACATCATCACTCAAGAGCATTTGAACCAGCGAGTGATGGATTATCTCCAGAGTCTCGCTGATTTAAATCCTCGGATCGCCATCGGCAGACCACTGAGGTCAGACCAAGAGAGACACATTCATCGACTGGTCAATCCACTTCCTCCGATAGAAGAGGAGAGTATTCCATTGCCAGAGGCATTTTCTCGAGACCCCGTCCAGTTACCATTCTCATTTTAGACGTCACTATTGTGTTTGTTAGTTCAGCATTTAATTGTAACTTATGCTTGGTACCTCAAATTTGTGCGACGAGTCGAGTATTTAGTTCCTGCTTGTATGAGTGGTTTTCCCTGTGATTAACATGTGTAACCGCGAAAAGAATCCTGGAGCGAGATTTCTTTTCCCTGAGTTGCTGCATCGTATATCTCCTCACGCCGTGAATTATTTTATTTCACACAGCACCTCGGCAGCAGACTCACCTCCGCTCGAACGCATACCATGCTTGCAAAGACACGTAACCGTGGGGTATTTGTTTTTCAAAACCGCTCCTAGCAAATCTCGAGGACGAGATTTTTCCTAAGGGGAGTAGTGTTGTGGCACCCCAAAAATTTTAGCCTTGTTTTGTTAATTAAAATTTTGCCAGGAAATAAAGTTTTATTTTCTGGGCTCCCTTTTGATTTTTGGACCATTTATCTCTCTAGTTCTTATGGAGTTTTTCCCAAAATAAAACTTTTCAAATATGTTATTGGACTTGTTTAACCTCTCAAGGAAAAATTTTCCTTTATTAGTAGAACTAATTACTTAATTAATTTGCTTGATCTTTATTTTCTTGAAAAATGGTTTTTCCAAGATTATATGGCCATGTTTGAACTACAACCATTTGAAAAATTCACTTAAAATTCCAACCAAAATTTGGAGATGTCAGGTGATGTTTTTAAATCACTTTTGTGCAATAATAACTTTTATTCATGAAATATCTTGAGCTTTGCACCCAATTCTCTTCTCTGGTCCAGTGGTCATTTTTGCACTATAACCTAATTAAATATTTCCTCAGAGCCTCCACCAAAATTTTGGGATGTCAGTGGTAACATGCCATCCAACTTTATTCAAAAACCTAGTATTGTTCTTTGGAGAAATAGAGTGTATCAACCTCTTTTTCATTCTGGACCAGACTTGTGTTTTCTACTGCAACCCCATTCTTTCTTGCTCTAGTGACCTTGTGCTTTCTCATGCTTGTAGTCAATCCTGCAAAACCCCTAAGTCCAGGAGCATGCACTCTTTGGAACACTTATGGTCCATGTAATGATGCCATTTACTCCCTGTCCAGAAGTGTAGTTTTGCAAAACTTGCACTAGCAAGTTTCTCCTTTTTGCAAACTAACTTCACCACCCTCTCATACACCCACAAAGACACTGATCTGGAGAATTTGGCCACCCCAAGTACTGCCTAAGTGCCTCTGGCATTTTGTCAAACACCCTGTGGGCATGAACAGTTTTGGCATGACTGTAAGTTTGTGTTGTGAACTTTCCCATCTGTCCAAACCAAGTTGTCTAGTAGCCTGCTAATGGTCTCTAACCCAGACCTGTGGATTTGCATTTGATCTCTAGCAGTTTTGGCCATCCTGGCATTTCGTCGAGAAGACGCCGTGGATTCCCGGAGCGTGAGCAGAGCACGCGTTTTGAACGTGCCGCGCCCGAGCCGATGCGTCGCGCCCCTGGCTTGCCACCACTCTGCAGAGCCGCGCCACTCACTTGGCCTCTCGCTGCGTCGCGCCAAGAGCCCCGACCGCCTCTGCAGCGTTGCCAGCAAGCCGCTTGGCGGCACGCCCGCGGCCACAACCGCCACCGCCATGAGCAGCATCGCCCAAGCCTCCAGTGCTCGCCACCTGCCCCCTGGAGCAGCGCGAGCTCATCCGCAGCCATGTCCACTAGCGCTCGTCGCCTCCACGTTGCCCTGCAGCTACAGAAAACGGTCGCCGGCGACCTTATCCATGGCCGCCGCGGAACCGACTCCGATCGCCTATATAAGGAGCCCCGAGCTCATCCCCGCACGCAGGCAGTCTCAAGCCATCTCCCTAGGACCCCCATTGGCAGCCAATCAACTCGGGGAGGCTTCCTTCCCCATCTCCGGCAAACGCAGCCGCCGCCACTGCCCCGGCCATTCCGGCGTCACCAGAGCCTCCCCCTCTCCACTCTCTTCACCAGAAGCCCTCTCTTCCTCCCGTGAACTCCTCCCCCTGCTCAGTTTGGATCGGGAACCATCGCGGCCCCAAAACCACTTCGTCCCCGAAGCTTTCCTCCGTCGCGGAGCTCGCCGTCGGCGGTTTCCTCCACCTCCGACGACCCTGCGACCACCGGGAGGACCTCCTAGGAGCGGCGGATCTATCCCTGCATTCGGATGCCCGCGAAGAACCGCTGTTCGCCGGCGATGGTCGCCGGAGCCCCGCCCCGCTCGGGCAGAGGAGGGAGACGACGCGGACGACTGGTCAAACCTGACCAGTGGGCCCCCGGGACCCACTGTCAGTGACCCCGCCCAGTCCACGTGGTTAAGTGGAAGCGCATTTCCAAATTACGCCTTCAACGTGTACGTATATATTCGAAATGTTTTCTTTTCTGTTTCATTTTTAAATAACAGATTTTTGACCAAACTTTGACCGGCTGTATCTTTTTAAATACAGCTCCAAATAAGTTGATTCTTTTTCCTACCTCTCTCAAATATTGTCTAGCTTATTTTAAGATTTATTTGAGAATTTTTCAGACAACTTTTTGTGATGTTTTGATTTTTTTGTAATAATTCAAATATATTCTTTTAAATAGGATTTTGAAGATTTCAAGATGTTTTGGAATGCATCCTCCTTTCCCATGACCTGAAGGCAAGCATTCTGAACCCTGGTGAAATTTTTGTGTGTGTTGCATAGCACGGTGACAACACCACCCCGACATGAGCATACGTCATTTTATGTGAGGATGTGTTCCTACTCATGAGTGCATGTAAATGAATTTCATGCAAATGGAGTTGATATGATTGTGATAGAAATCACCGTCATATGCCTTTCATGCATACCGGGAGGAAAGCCGGGAAGGCCTCTGTCTTGGGTAGACACGGTCTTGTCCCTAGTCCTCCGTCGAGACGGTCGTGTCCGGTATGGCATAAGGGGGTATGTCGCGTGGTGTTTCTATCTGTTGTTTGAAGTATATGCATTGTTATACTAATCTTGCAGGAATATTACAACCTCCCGAGTCGATCGTAGATCGAGTCTTGTGCCAAGAACCCCCATACTTGCTTCAGACTACCACTGCCTCTACAATAAGTAGGGTACGGTTCAAGAAGTTGTCAACCCCTTTCCTAGCACACACCGCATGAGAGGCCATGGTGGAAGATACCGAGGCATCCGTAGTCATGCCACCGGTCCGGAGCATGGGTGTTTCGGTTGTAGCCGAAGGGGTAGCTCCCCGCCAGCGCTGTATAAATTTTGTGATCCCATGTTACGCCGAGGTTGTAGCCTCCCACTTAGAGTTTTGCTTGACAGTGTCGTGGGTGATTCCGCACACATGTGAGTTAAGCTGGTGTGTGCAAGTTAGGTGTGTTTTCAACAAAAGTCCAGAGACGGAATTAGTCCCGATGGACTAAAGGAATCCGTTACTCGTGGGTAAAGAGTACACCTCTGCAGAGACTAAACCTATTGAATAGCCGTGTCCATGGTTAAGGATTACGACCGATGGGTCAAGTGTCGGTCTTAGTGTCGGTCTTGGAGGTGAAACTGTTAAACCAGAATGGAATCACAACTCGTGACTTGTGATAATTATGATTATTATTATTATTGTTGACTAACCCGTGATATTATTGGTATTATCGAATATCCCTGGGATGGTTCTACCTCCTGGATATTTACTGTGTCTTCTTTTAAAGCCCTTTATGTGGTGTCGCTAAGACGCCTCGATCGTGGCATTTCTTTTAAAGCCCTTTATGTGGTGTCGCTAAGACGCCCGATCATGCATTTCTTTTAAAGCCCTTTATGTGGTGTCGCTAAGACGCCCGACTGTGGCATTTCTTTTAAAAGCCCTTTATGTGGTGTCGCTAAGACGCCCGACTGTGGCATTTCTTTTAAAGCCCTTTATGTGGTGTCGCTAAGACGCCTCGATCATGCATTTCTTTTAAAGCCCTCTATGTGGTGTCGCTAAGACGCCCGACTGTGGCATTTCTTTTAAAAGCCCTTTATGTGGTGTCGCTAAGACGCCCGACTGTGGCATTTCTTTTAAAGCCCTTTATGTGGTGTCGCTAAGACGCTCGGCTGTGGCATTTCTTTTAAAGCCCTTTATGTGGTGTCGCTAAGACGCCCGACTGTGGCATTTCTTTTAAAGCCCTTTATGTGGTGTCGCTAAGACGCCCGACTGTGGCATGCTTGTTATTTATTTCATAATTTTAATACTACTATGTTATTGCATATTCATAAATAACATGCTTGCACGCATCAGAGATTTATTTATCTTTAGTGACTGACGTCATGAGCATAAAATATTTTCAGCACATCATTGTTATATTATGCATGTGTTCATAATGTTTGCGAGTACATTCAAAGTACTCACTGGCTTGTCCCTGGCTATTGTCTTGGCCAGATATCTTGCATGGAGAGGAGCATTGCGATGACCGCCCCGGAACCTAAGCAACAGAGACCGCAGCCTCGTGAAGATAGGAGTTAACCTGGTCAGCTGTTCCTGTGGGAATTGGAGTCCCATAGACATTGATGATCCATAAACCGCTTCCGCCATCAATCATTAGAAACCATTTGTTGTACTCACGCACCAGAATGGTCTTGTCTGCATATTTTGTATTTTGCTTGGAATTTCAGATCAAGTTGGTGCCTCATCAGCTAACAGTTATCCTGGGCTGGTGAGCACAAGGGCCATTTTCTGGGAATTATTACCGGAAAACCGGTCGCCAGAGAGCCCCTCCGAGATTGGATCTGTCTCTCTGTCTCTCTCTGTTTCTGCTCACAGTCTGCCCTTTCACCGTTTCGTATATATATGGAGATCCGTAACTCCAATTGGACTGAAACCTTCACCATGATTTTTTCCCAAAAATTAGCTTTCTTGCGGCCGAAGAAGGGCATCAACCGCCTTACAGGGGGCCCACGAGGGTCAGAGGCGCACCCAGGGGGGTGGGGCGCGCCCCCTGCCTCGTGCCTCCCTCGGGCACTGTCTCGCGTGGATTTTCCTTCCCATATTCTTCGAATATTTCCAAGAATAATCTCCGTCCGTTTTTATCCCATTTGGACTCCGTTTTATATGGATATTCTGCGAAACAAAAACATGCAACAAACAGAACTGCATCGGCAATCGGATCAATATGTTAGTCCCCAAAAATAGTATAAAAAGTTGCCAAAAATATATGAAAGTTGTATAATATTGGCATGGAACAATAAAAAATATAGATACGACGGAGACGTATCAATATCTGGATAATTTCAAAGCTTAAATACAAAGGAATTATGACTTCCAAATCGAGGGATTAGAAGTAGAGGCCCTGATCAAAAGATAATTGAGTGAATCGACATAGATCGACAACCAGTCAAAGTTTGATTTGCCGAGAACCAGCTCAGTTTTGAAGTGACGTCTGAGCCAAATGAACGAATTTCATAAGGATCAACTGATTGAGGATTGCGAGCATTTGCAACATATTGAACCAAGGAGCTCGAAATGATCATGACAAAGGATACTAATGAATATTGCTAGTCGTATGGAACGCAACCATAATGCAAGCAGACAATTATTTGCAGAGCAATCGCGGGCAGAGGATTACCGGAAGATCAGATAGTATATCAATGTATCTTGTGAATCATATGAACAACTGGGGAAGAACGGTTACTTGGTAAGTGCGAGGAATTAACCGTAGGGGGTATTCATTTGGCAAGAACTGCAAGGCAGTAAGCCTAAAGAATTCTCGAAATAATGGAGAGCAGTTCGGGGCATCTTGTAATAACAAGATCAATGGGATTGAATATAAGAATGGCAAGTGTAAATAGTTATCCATAAGGATATAACAGTGGTAGGGAATTTGCACAGGCGGTAGGCACAAGTGTCTCAGAAAACATCGGAGAGTATCTTTGGAAGCTTCTGGTGCACCAAGCGATTATCTGGAATGAGGGGCTCTCTGGGAGAAAGTAGTTGCGAGAACCTAGAGTTAGAGTTAGTAAAATCTTTCCAGAATAGAGGAGAGATCAGAGTCCCAGAGTATAGATCGAGGAGTAAAAGATCCTAACACCACCCAATGGCGACGTGGGCCCGTAAGGCACACAACCATGTTAGTAAAAGTTTTTGTAGTGACTATACTCGACTTCGGCCAAGGATTTGGAAAGGGGGCTACCTACAGGCAGTCGGCTCTGATACCAACTTGTGACGCCCTCGATTCAACCGTACACTAATTATACACGCAAATGTCTACGATCAAGATCAAGGACTCATGGGAAGATATCACAACACAACTCTAGACACAAACTAAAATAATACAAGCTTTATATTACAAGCCAGGGGCCTCGAGGGCTCGAATACGTCAGCTCAAATACAAACGAGTCAGCGGAAGCAACATTATCTGATTACATACAAGAGTTAAACAAGTTTGCCTTTAGAAGGCTAGCACAAAAGCAACAGGATCGAAAAGGCAAGGCCTCCTGCCTGGGAGCCTCCTAACTACTCCTGGTCGTCGGTGGCCTCCACGTAGTAGTAGGCACCCTCGTGGTATTAGTAGTAGTAGTAGTAGTAGTCGGTGGTGTTGTCTGGATCATGGGCTCCACCATCTGATTGCGACATCCGAGAAGAATGGAAAAAGGGAAACAAAGAAGAAGCAAAGCAACCGTGAGTACTCATCTGAAGTACTCAGCAAGCAAGGATCTACACTACATATGCAACATTATCAAAGGAAGGCTGTATATGTGGACTGGACTGCAGAAATGCTAGAATAGAGGGGAGAGCCTAGTCCTATCAAAGACTAGCATCTTCAACATCTTCAGCAGTCTTGCAGCATTAGAAGAGTGCAGACTAGCATAAAGTAAAGTAGTAGTAGTGTCATCAACCTCGCCCACAGATCCTTCCTGGACTCCCTACGAGAAAGCAATCCCAGAGCCATACTATCCATTTCTCATCTCAAGTATCCAGTTCTAGTTGTATCGATCGGAATACAACTCCAAGTGTCCGTTACCGTAGGACAGGCTATCGATAGTTGTTTTCTTCCCTGCTGGGGTGCACCAACTTACCCACCACGCTCGCTTAACTCCGGTCGGACACACTTTACTGGGTCATGCCCGGCCTCGGCCAAACAATATGCTGCAACCCGACCTAGGCTTAATAGAGAGGCAGCACGCCAGACTAAACCTATGCCCCCAGGGGTCATGGGCCATTGCCCCGGGAACTCCTGCATGTTGCGTGGGCGGCCGGTGAGCAGACCTAGATACCTCCTTAAAAAAGGCAGGAGCTTACTAGTCCAACCCGGCAACGTGCTGCTCAGTCGCTGATGTCTATTAAGTTTCGGCTGATGTATACGACGCAGAACGCCCATACTATTCCCACGTGATGGTTAGTGCTATCAGGCCAGAGGCCTCTCGAATCAAATATCCAAATCGTAGTGGATTAGGAACGTGCGGTAACAAGCAGAGACTCACGAAAGATGTGACCTCGTCGCCCCATCTCGAGGACTTGCGGCAAGGGCTAAGAATACCCGGCCACGCCTCGTACTTATCTCGCGAGCACCCTCCAGGTCAGCCCGACTCCACATCACTCGCAATTAAGCTCGTGCGGGTACCCCTCAGAGCCGACCCATCTTTAGTAACCTGGTTCAGGGTAAAGTCATAGTAACCACAGTAACCATGTGTCTAACACCAAGGGGAAACCCCAAGGAATCACCCTCGGTGGATTCCACTCGATGTAACCATCGAGGTGAACGTAGGAGGAACCACCCTCGAGGTTCACACTTGAGGGGTTGTACGACAGAGTCGTTATCGGGAATGGTCAGGGAGGAATCGCCCTCGATGACCATGACCGAATAGCTACACTACAGGGTTAACATCAGAAGTGCTGATGAGGTCTCACCCTCGGCACTCGATAGCAACCCAGTAGTGTTGAGCAACTAAGGGGAAAGTTATTGCGCTGCCGGGGCCTGGTCTTCGATCCCGTTAATCGGGTCTTCTAGTAATCAAGCGGGGCAGTCGGGACAATGTGGGGGTCTCTGATGGGTCTCTACCTAGCCTATACTAAACAGTTTAGGATAAGCAGGTAAGGTACAACAGCAGGTACAAAAATAGGCTATGCATCAGAATAGGAGCAATCAAATACAGTAGCAAAATCTAATGCAAGCATGGGAGAATGGAATGGGCGATATCGGGATGATCAAAAAGGGGTGCTTGCCTGGAAGCTCCGCTGAAAGGGAAGAAGGGTCGTTGTCGACGTAGTCAATCACAGGGGCAGCATCAGTCTCGGGGTCTACCGGAGAGAAGAGGGGGAAGAAACAGTACATACAGAGCAAACATATGCATCACTAAGCATGACATGACGATAGGCAGAGCTAGGGTTCACCTAACGTAATGCTACACGTTGAAGACGAAGGGGGAAAACATCCGAGGATCATTTCTCGGCGTTAGACGGATTCCGGACAGACGAAAGAGAGGGGACGGTTCCATGTTCAGCATGCTAGGGGCATGTGACAGATTAACGGACCGCGTATTCGGATTCGTTGGATTTTTCTGAGCAACTTTCATGTATAAAGTTTTTCCACCCGAGCTACGGTTTATTTTCTATGAATTTTCAAAGATTAAACCATTTTCTCGATTTATTTATTTTAACAGAAAGAGATTATTGCGTCAGCGTGATGTCACTATGATGTCAAGGTCAACAGACCGGTTGAATGGTCAAAATGACCAATGGGGCTAACAGAGGTTTATTTTAATTAAACAGAGTTAATTAAGAGTTGGACCCCACATGTCAGTGACTCATTAAACTAACTAATTAAGTTCATTTATAAAATCATTTTAATTAGCTTAATTGTGCGATGGGGCCTGCATGTCAGTGGCACTAGGCTGCCCAGTCAGCACATTGACTGGGTCAACCCAGTCAACGGGGCCTATGGGGCCCGCTAGCAGTGACCCATGGGTGGCCCCAGGTGTGCCACGTTGGCAGTGGCTGGCGGCTGAATGCCGGGGACTGAAAACACGGCGGAGGCACTCGGGACCTCTTCGGAATCGCCCTTTACGGTGCCGTTCGGCGCGCGGCTGGATCCGTTCGAACGGCCACTCGACGTCGCGTTGATTGATGGAAGTGGCACGGGCGGACTTGGCTGGAAACGGCGCCGGTGACGAGGTTTGCGGCGGAGCGTCTATGGGTGACAATGAAATGGAGCTACGGCGTGCTACGGCTCGGGCGAAAGGGCTAGGCATGTACTGCGCGACGCGGTGAAGCTAACGCGCATACGCCCGTGACCATTTGGTCACCGGAGACTCGCCGGCGACGAGCTCCGCGGCGCTGCGTTCAGGCGCGCATGGGGAAAGCAGCTAGGGGCGCGCCAAAGTCAGCAAGGAGATGGAGAAGGAAGAGGAGCTCACCGGGGAGGCACAAGGTGGCCCGATGTAAGCTTAGTAGCAGCAGTTGCCGGAGACGACGGAGTTTGCCGGCGACAGATGCGAAAGGGGGTGGCTCGATCTGCTCCCTGCAGTGGCTCCTGGCTCACGCTCACGGACGAGGACGGGGTAGACGACGACGGCGGTGACGATGGGCACGATGGCGAGGCGAACGGGGCTCGGTGGCCGCGAGGACGGGCGAGGCACGGCGGCAACCGCGTCGGTCTCCTCTCCAAAACGAAGGAGAGTGAGAGGGAGAAGGGGGAAGTGGGTGAGGTGGAAAAGATCTCGGTGGAAGCCAGTGGCGCCGACGCTGGCGTCCTTATCCTCCCCGCAGCGCCTGTAGCGGCGTGGTCGGCGAGGTGGGTTCGGGACGACCGTGGGCACGGTCAGAGGAACAGGGAGGGGGAAGGAGCGACCCAGCGGGGAAGGTGGGCCGGCTTGCTGGGACGGGCCGAGGCCCAGGGGGGCAGGGGGCTTTCTCTCTCTCACCTCCTCTCTTTCTTTTAGTTTTTTTAACTTCTGTTTCAAATAGTTTAGACCAGTTAAGCACTTTGCAAAAATGTTGGTTCACCACCAATATTAATTATGCATTATTTGGCACAAGATGAACATTTTAGTTTTCATGTTTGAGCAATTTTGAATTTCACTTAGCATTTGAATTTGCATTCAAAGGGGAATTTGGAAGAGACATGAGACAATGATGATCAAACACTTGTTTAGGAAAATGATTAACTTAACCCCAGGGATTACTGTAGCATCATTACACCGGGGTGTTACAGATTTGTTCAATGTTCTTCGTCTTCTCTGCGCGGTCTTCATCTTCTGTAAGTGTTCTTCAGCTTGTGTCTAGATGTGGTGTTCTTCAGCTTGTGTCTAGATGTGTGGTTGTGCAAGTGGTGGTGAGGTCGTGGGATCCCAGCGGAGGTGGTGCTCTGCTCCCTCATGGCCAAGCTGCCAGGCGGCATTGTACATTCGGCTCTATGAGCGAGCACTCTGCCTTCCTACGGTTCGGCGCCCTTCGAGCCAGGGCGGGAGGATAGTGGTCTTCTTCCGAGGTAGAAGCGAGTGGCTTATTGATCTTGGCATGTTTTGAGGGAGTAGGCGAGGAGATGTTGATTGTCGATGCTGGTTTCTTGCTGCCCTCACCTTGCTGCTGTTGTGGCTGCTGCTCTTGGCGTTTGACCTTGGTGATCTTGGCTAGGCTCCTATTACTATCTCTTGTTCGCCTGTATCACTAATAGGTTGTACGCTGCTACCGAAAAAGGCTTTCACCCTGCTTTATATATAAAGCATCAATCAACAAGCACCCAGTACAAACACACGCCACGTCACCGCAACACACGCACACACCTAGGGCAGGATACAAAGGCGCTGAGCGCAGCAACACCATCCCTGGCACTACCACACAGAGATGAAGCTACATATGACGAACCATGCGCTCCAAGGCGGCGCCTTCAAGAAGGGAACGACACCGGCGCGCCGTCACTGCCCGATCCAAGGATCAGAGTTTCCCCCGGAGCCGCATGACGGGCAATGATAGTCGCGACGACACCTTCAAGAAGGGAACGATCTTCGCCGCCGCCGGTCCGTCCGAAGATAGAACATGTTTTCACCTCGGCCAACACTCACCGCCATCGAACGCCACACCCCGGCAACCACGCCGCCCACACGGTCATGGAGACCGGGCAGCACCAAGGCACGGGCTCTGCCCACGAGCACCGTGCTACCACCACCAGGGCCGCCGCCCCAGCGTCCAAGACCTCGACACCACCTCACCCAAGAACCGTCGCACCCCAACAAAAGAGATGAGTGGAAAGTTCCACCTTTCGCACTCCTGGGCGACCCCCGGCATCGAGACCCGATAGGTCGGCCAAAACTGGCATCCACCGACCCGTCCTGCAGCCCCGAGCGCGAGAAGAGCTCGGTCCTGCAGCATCGAGATGGGGACGAGGTCAGTCCTGCTGCACCGTGCGCAAGAGGAGCTCGGTCCTGCTGCATCGGGTGCGGGACGAGCTTGGTCCTGCAGCACCGGGGTGCGAGACAAGCGGTGGACCGCAGCTGGGAGAGGACCAGCCCATCAATGGGAGTAACGCCGGGGTAACGAGGAGATGGGGCGAAGGCCGAAACGGCCCGACCGCAGACGAGCCGACGCCGGAGAAGCCGGCCACTACCGCGGACATATCCATCGAGCTACCGTGGAGCCACCATGACACCGGGAGGCCATCACCGAGACCTCCCCACGCCGCCACCCACGGCCGGAGCAGCGGCCACGCCTAGCCGCTGCCCAACCCGTGCCGCCTGCCAGAAAACTTGCATCAGATCCGGCCGGCACGCCCCCACCTCCACCAGCACCAGCCCGCCTCCAACCCCGACCGAGAGGAGAAGGAGGCTGAGCCATGGCCCGAAGAGAAGGGGTCCACTGGGACCCGCCCGCAGCAGCCTGTGGTCGGATCTGGACCACCGCCGCCACCAAGCGTGTCGCCCTCGGAGCCCCACCCGCCGCTAGGCAACAGCAGCAGGCGGCTCCTCAGCCTCGCCGGAGCAGCAGCCAGCCAAGGCAGAGCGCCCTCCAGCCCATGCTGTCGCAGCCTGAGCCGGCCGACAAGGGGATCTGGACCAACCGACAACGCCTGCAGCAGGAGCCGACCCCGACATCTCCGCCTCGCCAGCGGCCCATCCATCCGTGCAGCCGCCGCCGCTCCACCGGCAGGCCACGCCACTAGCATGGCTGCCCGGGTCGCCGCCGCGCCGCCGCGAGCGACGCGTCCCCCGCTGTTGCGCACACGCCATGAAAGCAATAGGGAGGGGGGCCAGGAGACCCTGCCGCCACCGACGCCGACCGGGCTTCGCCCGGTGGCGTCCTCCGGCGGCGGCGAGGAGGAGAGGAGGTGAGGAAGAGGGGTGGTCCGGCGGCGGCTAGGGTTCGCCCTGCCGCCCGGGGAGCGGCTCGGGCGGGACGTTTTTTCCCTCGTAAGCTGCTACAGCTCTCTGTATCTTTGCCATTTCTTGTTTCTTTACCTTTTGTATGCTTCCTTGTAACCCTGGCCGGTTGATGGCTTTGTTAACTCAAAGCCAGGTTAGGTTCGAGCCTTTTCTCTAGCTCGGCCGACACCTTTTCTCTAGAAAAAAAATAGACCGAGAGTATTGTTCTTTTTCTTCCATGGCAAGACAAAGACAGTGGTTGGAATGGCTATTGTCTTTTTATATATTATTGTTACATACTTTTATTAAGTACTTTAAAGGTTATAATAATACATGTCTAGTTTTTTTTCATAAAGCAAAATAAATATTGACAAAGTATACACTCGTTTGCTACCTTGTTAGCACGTCGAAGGTTGCCACCGAAAAATGTATCAAATAAACTCTACCATAAATATTGAGGAGCTCTTAACTCTTAAGACCATAAAGATTTTGAGACACCAAGGCCTGAAAATCCTATAGGGGATCATACGCCAACAACGTTGATGACTTTGGATGGCTCGAGGAGCCAGAAGTTAAGAAGCTTCAAATTTGTGGACCTAGAACTTCTTGTGGACAGAGGCTGACACACAAGATATTGAAGAAGTAATCATAGGGCAAAGAGTGCAAGAGGGACACATTCAGAAGCACTTACTTTGATATCGCTATAGATCCAACCAGTAAATACTCCCTCTGTTCCTTTATATAAGGTGTATTTGTTTTTCGACAAAATTCCATAATGTAAGGTGCATTTGTTCTAATTCCTCGTAATTCCGATCTTGGCCCTCAAGAAAAAAGAAAGTATCTCTTCCCTGATTGCATGTATCTCTCCTTGTAGAGAAAGAAAAAGAAACTATCTCTCTCCCGATTGTGTGTATCACTTCCTTTCCTAGCCTAAATGATTTACTTGCCGCCAATCTACGATTTAGACAAGGGTAATTTTGTCCTATCTAGTCCATAATTACGCGCCTTGATCACCGTGCTGAAAATAATACACCTTAGATAAAGGAATAGAGGGAGTACGTGATAAATAGCTTTCATCACATTCAACGACTATTAGTGTGTAACATCCACCAAGTGGAATCCTAATCAGTAGCCTAACAACACCTTTAAGACAAAATGATATACTTGCATTTGCATGGATTGATTTGATAGATCAAGGGTTATCGTATTAAAAAGTTTGAATGGTTGGTAGAACACCTCAATATCCTCATCACTATAACCATACAATAGAGTTTAGGTCTTCATCAGCGGTTCGAAGTCTTTACTCTCATTCATTCAACTTTCCTACAATCTACATGCACATACTGACGGTGTCCTGGCTAAGGGTTCTCTCACCATGTCAACTCCCAGTCTGGTGGGCCAGGCTGAGGACCCCTTGTCGGTTTTGTCTTGGGCCTCATCGGGCAGCCATGACGTATACAAAGAAGATTCCAGAAGACTTGACGTACATGATAAGATGCTGGATTCATGGAAGAATCTACCTCCTCATACGTAGTCGACTAGGATCCGTGTACCCTAGGACCACAATTATGATATATAAAACGAGGGGCCAAGCTCATAGAAAGATATCGTACAATCTTTCTGTACTTTTTGTACTCTCAATGCACTCCAACGCAACAAAGTACAAGTAGGATGTAGGGTTTTATCTCCTCGGAGCCTGAACCTGGGTAAACTACGTGTCTCTATTACCATCGCACCAAGACATCTAGCTTGGATACCCTACCGACGGATCTGCCAGATTTAGCTCCGATAGTGGTGGCCCATACAGGTCTTGCTAGGTGATCGTTGCGGTTCAATGGGAGTCAAGATCAGGGCTCAGTTCGGCACCGACGCAATCTTTCCACCAGGGCAGATCTTCATCTTCGGCGGCGTCACCCTTGTCGCCAACTCGACTGGCCACCTCGCCAGGTCGAATCCTTCACTCCTGGGCGGATCTTAAGATTCAGCAACATGGAGTATACCATGGATCTTCGCGATGAGCTGATCTTCATGGGCTTGGATTCTCGCCAAATCCAGGAGCATCACGTTCCGCTTTCTCCATGCCCGATGTCAGATCTGGCCCCAGAGGAGTGTGAGAAGCCTTTACCGGGAACTGGTACTATGATTCATGAAAGATCACATGAAGTTAGTTAGCATACCACTCTACGCTACCCTTAGCATGATCACCTCGGTACTTGTATGGAAGCATACAGGTTCCCTTTGCTTCCTGTAATAAATATAGGAATTAAGTACTCCCTCTGTCCCATATTAGTTGTCGCTGTCGCTGAAATGGATGTATCGACAACTAATATGGGGCGGAGGGAGTATGAATCATGTTGTCCTCCCGATGGATAGATTGTTCTTTGAACATATGGAATATGAGTCATAGCGATGGCAGTAAGACTGATGCTACTGTTTCCACTACGAATTGCGCCTACTCGTATTTCATCTACTTACAAACAAGTTTTTGCAAGAACATTTGTGTTGCAATTGAGAAACTATAGTTGCTAGACTATCAAACTGCTTGAAAATAACCCGCAAAAAAAACTGCTTGAAAATAACAATTAAAACTGCTTTTTATTTTATCAGATGAAGCTCAGTTATCATGATACGTGAGCATTTTGTTCTTGTAAAATTATCGACGCAACAGGAAACAAATGCAAACATCAGGTAGCACATCACTTATTACATATATTAACTACAAACTTAACCCTTTACCCCCACACCGATAGTTTAGGAGACGGTTGAATAGAGATCTTCGATAACAACACGAACGGCTATCGGGATTCGGACCCAATGGCTGCCTCCATCGTGCCACACCAAATTACCAAATGAGTAATCACCTTGGATCTTTCGTGTTGCCTTGAAGCTCACCTTGAAAGACTGTGAGCTTGTATCCTTGCCAAACACCAACACCATAGGTTTGACCAGCATATCAACTCCAGCAGGGGGCTCAACAAATGCTTTATACACTGCATCAGCTTGGCCCACATTGGTGACAGTTCTTGATACCGTTTCCGATGACTTGAGATTGGGGATGGAGATTGATGGGAGGTTCAGGTCAAACAAGGATTTCTCAGTTGCTATACAACTACTGTTTGTATCTGACCCATACATGCAGTTGAACAATTTCTGGTAATCTGAAGCATCGGTATCATATATAAGTCCAGGATCGCTCGCCTGAGTCGGATTGACAAATCCAGCTCCATAATCAAAAGGATCTGCAGTAAGCTATCCGGTGCCTCCGGTTGGACGGAGGACACCGGCGTCTTACCCTTCTTGCGAAGGGACCGCTTGCAGGACTCCGGAACCGCTAAAGGTTCCGGCATGGAGTCCGGACGAGGGTCGAGCTTAGAGCCCCTGGGGGTCTCGCCCCCCACGCGCCTGGAGTCCGGGAGGTTGCCTTGCGGCGCCTCCTGCGCCACCTCCTCTTGACCAAGCCCCCCTTGGGGCCCCACCGCGGCGTCGTCCGCAGCGTGAGGTGAGGAGGCGGCCGGAAGTGAAGTACTCTCCATTTCCGACGAACTCAGGGACCCGCTCGACGAAGCGGCGAACTCGCCCTTGGGCGGGCTGCATGATTGTTCAGAATTAGAGAACACTATGCAATGATAAAAAAAGCCATGGGTATCCAGATACTTACGATCTCGCCAGGGGCTTGCCCCTTGTTGGCCAATCCTCCTCGTCGTTGTCGACGTTGGTGGAGAAGTCCGGAGGGTTCTTCCCTTCTTGGACCCTCCGGCCTCCCCAGTTGGGGCGGCCTTCCTTTTCTCTCCTCTTCACTGGGGAGAGGCTTTTTCTTCCTCCTCATCCTTAGGAGAAGATTCTGCTTTAGAATCTGACAACACCAGGCGTCGGGAGATCCTTCGAGTTCCCATTGCCTCCTTCTTGGCCTTCTTCTCCGGCACCACATGAGGTACCGGAGCCAGCAGCCCCGTCAATCGGGCATCCGCTGGGTCTTCTGGCAAAGGAGCCGGACAGCTAACCTGTCCAGACGTCTTCAGCCAGTCCTGTTAAAGGTTAGGGAGGTTTAGATCGCACATAGAGTCAAACTATGAAAAAAGAGTCCCATAAAGGGTAAAACAACTCACCTCGCTGGCTTGACGCTGCGAGCTGAATCGCGATCTTGATAGCGGATGTGGGAGCCTCGGCGCCTTGAAAGCACCTTCCTGCATCTTCATACGTAGTGTCAAGAGCCTTGTCGAGTGGGGTGTTTGTGCTGGATCGAACTCCCACAATTTTAAGGCCCGTTGTTGGCATGGGAGAATTCGGCGGATGAGCATCACCTAGATTATGTTGACAAGCCTGAGATTCTTGTCCACCAGGTTTCAGACGCATGTTTGGAGTCCGGATAGCTCGTCCGAATCCCCCACGTCAGGCCCGTCTGTTTCCATGACGAGAGCCGTGTGGGGAAGCCAGATCTGAATTCGGGGGCCGCCACCCATTTGGGGTCGCGTGGCTCGGTGATGTAGAACCACCCCGATTGCCACCCCTTTATTGTCTCCACAAAGGAGCCCTCGAGCCATAGGACTTTGGCCATCTTGCCAACCATGGCGCCTCCGCACTCCGCTTGGCGGCCGCCCACTACCTTCTACCGACATTGAAGATCTTCACCATAAGTCAAGTGGGGCTGGATGCAGAGGAAGGCCTCGCATACCCACGATGAACGCCGAGATGTTGAGGATGAAATTGGGCCAGGTCGTGGAAGTCCAGCCGTAGTAGAACATGAGCCCCGGACAAATGGGTGAAGTGGAAAACCTAGTCCATGGAGGAAGTGGGGAGAAACACCACCCTCTCATGGGGCCCGGGGTTGAGTGAGCTGGCCCGCGTCGGGCACCTGTGGCGCGATGTCGCGGACAAGTATCCGGCCTCCCGCAGTCTTGTGATGTGCCCTCCGTGACGGAGGAGGCCATCCACCCGCCTCCCGCCTCCGGACATAGTTGGAGAAGGTTGAGGTGGGGTGTGCGGACTTGGGCGCTGGAGCTCGAGTCTTGGAAATGGATGAGCAAAGGAGGAAGAAGGCATTGGTGAAAAAGGTGGATCCTTATCCCCTTATATGGACGGACGAAGCTATGCGTCCCCCACCAGCCTGGTAAAACTCGCTTATCTCCCAAGCGCCGTAATCAATGGCGCGGATGGGTTACCCACGTCCGTATTGATGGGAATCCCGAATAAGGGGGCACGATCTATGCTTTGATAAGACATGCCAGGAAAACCGCCTCGCTAAACGTGCTGAGGTGGAACAGTAAAAAAGGATTCATATAAAGGCCTGGCCGTGGTGTGATGTCACGCGGCGGAATACGTCAGCAGATCTGTGCAAAAAGTTATTCTCTCTAAGGTGGTATGTGGAACTTGTTTTGTAGAGCCGGACACTATCCTTGTGTTCAAAACCTTCTATAAAGTATTCGGAGGAGGAACCCGCCTTGAAATGCCGAAGACAATATGCGCGCCGGACTCGTCATCATTGAAGCATGTTTCAGGGGCTACTGAGGGAGTCCTGTACTAGGGGGTGTCCGCATAGCCGAACTATCATCACGGCCGGACTCCAAGACTATGAAGATACAAGATTGAAGACTTCGTCCCGTGTCCGGATGGGACTTTCCTTGGCGTGGAAGGCAAGCTTGGCGATACGGATATGTAGATCTCCTACCATTGTAACCGACTGTAACCCTAACCTATCCGGTGTCTATATAAACCGGAGGGTTTTAGTCCGTGAGGATCTAACAACAATCATACCATAGGCTAGCTTCTAGGGTTTAGCCTCCTTGATCTCGTGGTAGATCTACTCTTGTACTGCCCATATCATCAATATTAATCAAGCAGGAGTAGGGTATTACCTCCATCGAGAGGGCCCAAACCTGGGTAAAAACATCGTGTCCCTTGTCTCCTGTTACCATCCGCCTAGACGCACAGTTCGGGACCCCCTACCCGAGATCCGCCGGTTTTGACACCGACAGCCGTCCACTGAGAGAGCCGCCAAACGTGCTGATGCTGCGATCAGGTTCTCCATGGGGTTAGAAAAATGACCCGGTGGTATTGGTATGTAGTGAGGCGGGGCCATATTCCCATGAGGAGGTGCCATCACCCGAGGCTGAACCGGTCCCCCTGGTCCGGGTGTTATGAACTGGTTTGCTTCTGGCGGGTTACTAGGGCCGGCTCCGGGTGTCGTAAAAAGGCTCCGAGGATCATAAACCGGAGGCAAACGGGATTGAGTTTTCTGGTGCCTGATACGTCTCCAACGTATCTATAATTTTTTATTGCTCCATGCTATATTATCTACTATTTTGGGCAATATTGGGCTTTATTTTCCACTTTTATATTACTTTTGGGACTAACCTATTAACCGGAGGCCCAACCCAGATTTGTTGTTTTATGCCTATTTCAGTGTTTCGAAGAAAAGGAATATGAAACGGAGTCAAAACGGAATGAAATCAACTGGAGAAGTTATTTTTGGAAGGAAAGCCACCAGATAGACTTGGACTCTACGTCAGAAGATACGGGAGCTGGCCACGAGGGTGGGGGGCGCGCGCGCCCCCTGCCTCGTGGGGCCCCCGAAGCTACACCGACGTACCCTTTGCACCCATATATACCTACGTATCGTAAAACTCCCAGAACAGAAGATAGATCAGGAGTTCCGCCGCCGCAAGCCTCTGTAGCCACCAAAAACCTCTCGTGAGCCCGTTCCGGCACCCTGCCGGAGGGGGAATCCATCACCGGTGGCCATCTTCATCATCCCAGCGCTCTCCATGATGAGGAGGGAGTAGTTCACCCTCGGGGCTGAGGGTATGTACCAGTAGCTATGTGTTTGATCTCTCTCTCTCTCGTGTTCCCTCTATGGCACGATCTTGATGTATCCCGAGCTTTACTATTGTAGTTAGATCTTATGATGTTTCTCCCCCTCTACTCTCTTGTGATGAATTGAGTTTCCCCTTTGAAGTTATCTTATCGGATTGAGTCTTTATTTGAGAACAGTTGATGTATGTCTTGCCGTGTTTATCTGTGGTGACAATGGGATATCACGTGCCACTTGATGTATGTTTTGGTGACCAACTTGCTGGTTCCGCCCATGAACCTATGCATAGGGGTTGGCACACGTTCTTGACTCTCCGGTAGAAACTTTGGGGCACTCTCTGAAGTACTTTGTGTTGGTTGGATGAATCTGAGATTGTGTGATGCATATCGTAGAATCATGCCCACGGATACTTGAGGTGACAATTGAGTATCTAGGTGACGTTAGGGTTTTGGTTGATTTGTGTCTTAAGGTGTTATTTTAGTACGAACTCTTTAATAGATCGATCCGAAAGAATAACTTTGAGGTGGTTTCGTACCCTACCATAATCTCTACGTTTGGTCTCCGCTATTAGTGACTTTGGAGTGACTCTTTGTTTCATGTTGAGGGATCGTTATATGATCTATCTATGTTATTATTGTTGAGAGAACTTGCACCAGTGAAAGTATGAACCCTAGGCCTTGTTTCCTATCATTGCAATACCGTTTACGCTCACTTTTATTACTTGTTACCTTGCTGTTTTTATATTTTCAGATTACAAAAACCTTTATCTACCATCCATATTGCACTTGTATCACCATCTCTTCGCCGAACTAGTGCACCTATACAATTTACCATTGTATTGGGTGTGTTGGGGACACAAGAGACTCTTTGTTATTTTGTTGCAGGGTTGTTTGAGAGAGACCATCTTCATCCTACGCCTCCCACGGATTGATAAACCTTAGGTCATCCACTTGAGGGAAATTTGCTACTGTCCTACAAACCTGTGCACTTGCAGGCCCAACAACGTCTACAAGAAGAAGGTTGTGTAGTAGACATCAAGCTCTTTTCTGGCGCCGTTGCCGGGGAGGTGAGTGCTTGAAGGTATATCTTTAGATCTTGCAATCGAATCTTTTTGTTTCTTGTTTTATCACTAGTTTAGTTTATAAAAGAAAACTACAAAAAAATGGAGTTAAGCTTGTCTCATACGCTTCGTCTTTTTAATATCTTTCGTGAGTTTGATGGAAAGGAAAATTGTGCTCAAGTGCTAGAAGAAGAGTGCATTAAAATGCTTGGTACTAAATATTTGAATGATGAGCATGATTGCAATGTTGTTAATATGAATTCCTTGAATATCCATGATGCTAATAATATGCAAAAGCACAAGCTTGGGGAAGCTATGTTTGATGAATATGATATTTTTTGTCCCCCAAGCTTTGATGAGCAAATTTATTTTTATGATAGCATGCCTCTTATTTATGATGATTATATTGATGAAAGTGGGTTTGGAAGGGTGTCAACTTTATGAAGTAGTGATCCCACTATTTTGGAGGATGTTGAATTTTATTGTGATGAATACGAAAGTGGATTTGGAAGAGTGTCAACTTTATTTAGTGATGATTCCACTATTTCGGAAGAGGTTCCAATTGATTATGAGAACAAAGTTGCTATCTATGATGATTATTGTGATGACTTGTATGCTATTAAGAATAATGATAACCATGAAACTTGTCATCATGATTTTAGTTTTCAATTGGATTATGCCTCACATGATAATTATTTTGTTGAGTTTGCTCCCACTACTATTCATGAGAAGAATTTTGCTTATGTGGAGAGTAGTAAATTTTCTATGCTTGTAGATCATGAAAAGAATGATTTAGGTGCTGGTTATATTTTTGAATTCATTCGTGATGCTACTGAAAATTATTATGAGGGAGGAACATATGCTTGTAAGAATTGCAATAATATCAAGTTTCCTCTCTATGTGCTTAAAATTTTGAAGTTATGCTTGTTTTGTCTTCCTATGCTTGTTGATTATTGTTACCATAAGTTGTTTGCTCACAAAATCCCTATGCATAGGAAGTGGGTTAGACTAAAATGTGCTAGTCATATTCTTCATGATGCTCTCTTTATGTTTCAATTCTTATCTTTTATGTGAGCATCATTGAAATCATCATGCCTAGCTAGGGGCTTTAAACGTTAGCGCTTGTTGGGAGGCAACCCAGTTTTATTTTAGTTTATTGCTTTTTGGTTATGTTTAGGAATAAATAATCCATCTATATTCTGTTTAGATGTGGTTTTATATTTTAATTAGTGTTTGTGCCAAGTAGAACCTTTGGAAGACTTGGGTGAAGTCTTTATGATCATGCTGTAAAAAAACAGAAACTTTAGCGCTCACGAGATTAACTAGAACGTTTTAATGGAGAGTGATATTTAGTTGATTCTTTTTTCAGATGATTACAAGACAAATTACTCAGGTCCACCAATTTATTTTAGAATTTTTGGAGTTCCAGAAGTTTGCATTAGTTACAGATTACTACAGACTGTTCTGTTTTTGACAGATTCTGTTTTCATTGTGTTGTTTGCTTATTTTGATTGAATCTATGGCTAGTAAAATAGTTTATAAACCATAGATAAGTTGGAATAAAGTAGGTTTAACACCAATATAAATAAATAATGATTTCATTACAGTACCTTGAAGTGATGTTTTGTTTTCTTTCGCTAACGGAGCTCACGAGATTTCTGTTGAGTTTTGTGTTGTGAAGTTTTCAAGTTTTGGGTGAATTTTTTTGATGGATTATGGAACAAGGAGTGGCAAGAGCCTAAGCTTGGGGATGCCCAAAGAACCCCAAGGTAATATTCAAGGACAACCAAGAGCCTAAGCTTGGGGATGCCCCGGATGGCATCCCCTCTTTCGTCTTCGTTCATCGGTAACTTTACTTGGAGCTATATTTTTATTCACCACATGATATTTGTTTTGCTTGGAGCGTCATGTCATTTTATTTAGCTTTGCTTGCTGTTTGAATAAAATACCAAGATCTGAAATTATTAAATGGGAGAGTCTCCACATAGTTGCATAATTATTCAACTACTCATTGATCTTCACTTATATCTTTCGGAGTAGTTTGTCGTTTGCTCTAGTGCTTCACTTATATCTTTTAGAGCATGGTGGTAGTTTTATTTTGAAGAAATAGATGAACTCTAATACTTCACTTATATTATTTTAAGAGTCTTAAATAGCATGGTAATTTGCTTAAATAATCTTAATATGCTAAGCATACAAGGTTTGTAAGAATTCTTATGAGTGCGTTGAATACTATGAAAAGTTTGATCCTTGATGATTGTTTTGAGATATGGAGGTAGTGATATTAAAGTTGTGCTAGTCGAGTAGTTGTGAATTTGAGAAATACTTGTGTTGAAGTTTGCAAGTCCCATTGCATGCACGTATGGTAAACATTGTGTAACAAATTTGAAACATGAGGTGTTATTTGATTGTCCTCCTTATGAGTGGCGGTCGGGGACGAGCGATGGTCTTTTCCTACCAATCTATCCCCCTAGGAGCATGCGCGTAGTGCTTTGGTTTTGATGGCTTGTAGATTTTTGCAATAAGTATGTGAGTTCTTTATGACTAATGTTGAGTCCATGGATTATATCGACTCTCACCCTTCCATCATTGCTAGCCTCTTGATGCCGTGCATTGCCCTTTCTCACATTGAGAGTTGGTGCAAACTTAGCGGTGCATCCAAACCCGTGATATGATACGCTCTTTCACACATAAACCTCCTTATATCTTCCTCAAAACAGCCACCATACCTACCTATTATGGCACTTCCATAGCCATTCGAGATATATTGCCATGCAACTTTCCACCATACCATTCTTCATGACACATTCATCATTGTCATATTGCTTAGCATGATCATGTAGTTGGTATAGTATTTGTGGCAAAGCCACCGTTCATAATTCTTTCATACATGTCACTCTTGATTCATTGCATATCCTGTACATCACGGAGGCATTCATATAGAGTCATACTATGTTCTAGTATCGAGTTGTAATCATTGAGTTGTAAATAAATAGAAGTATGACGATCATCATTTAATAGAGCATTGTCCCAAAAAAAGAGAAAGGCCAAAGAAAAAAAAGAAGGCCCAAAAAAATATATAAAAAAATAAAAATAATAATAATAAGGGACAATGCTACTATCCTTTTTTCCACACTTGTGCTTCAAAGTAGCACCTTGTTCTTCATGTAGTGAGTCTCATAAGTTGTCTTTTTCATACTAGTGGGAATTTTTCATTATAGAACTTGGCTTGTATATTCCTACGATGGGCTTCCCCAAATGCCCTAGGTCTTCGTGAGCAAGCAAGTTGGATGCACACCCACTAGTTTTCTTTTGTTGAGCATTCATTTATTGCTCTAGTGCATCCGTTGCATGGCAATCCCTACTCCTCATTTGACATCAATTGATGGGCATTTCCATAGCCCGTTGATTATCCTCGTCAATGTGAGACTTTCTCTCTTTTTTGTCTTCTCCACACAATCCCCATCATCATATTCTATTCCACCCATAGTGCTATATCCATGGCACGCGCTCATGTATTGCGTGAAGGTTTATAAGTTTGAGATTACTAGAGTATGAAACAATTGCTTGGCTTGTCATCGGGGTTGTGCATGATGAGAGCATTCTTGTGTGACGGAAATGGAGCATGACTAAACTATATGATTTTGTAGGGATGAACTTTCTTAGGCCATGTTATTTTGAGAAGACATAATTGCTTAGTTAGTATGCTTGAAGTATTATTATTTTTATGTCAATATGAACTTTTGTCTTGAATCTTTCGGATCTGAATATTCATATTACAATTAAGAAGAATTACAATGAAATTATGCCAACTAGCATTCCACATAAAAAATTATCTTTTTTATCATTTACCTACTCGAGGACGAGCAAGAATTAAGCTTGGGGTTGCTTGATACGTCTCCAACGTATCTATAAATTTTGATTGCTCCATGCTATACTATCTACTGTTTTGGGCAATACTGAGCTTTATTTTCCACTTTTATATTACTTTTGGGACTAACCTATTAACCGGAGGCCCAGCCCAGATTTGCTGTTTTATGCCTATTTCAGTGTTTTGAAGAAAAGGAATATCAAGCAGAGTCAAAACGGAACGAAATCAACTGGAGAAGTTATTTTTGGAAGGAAAGCCACCGGATAGACTTGGACTCTACGTCAGAAGATATGGGAGCTGGCCACGAGGGTGGGGGGCGCCCACCCCCCTAGGGCGTGCCCCCCTGCCTCGTGGGGCCCCCGAAGCTCCACCGACGTACCCCTTGCACCCATATATACCTACGTATCGTAAAACTTCCAGAACAGAAGATAGATCGGGAGTTCCGCCGCAAGCCTCTCAGAGCCACCAAAACCTCTTGGGAGCCGTTTGGCACCCTACCGGAGGAGGAATCCATCACCGGTGGCCATCTTCATCATCCCGCGCTCTCCATGACGAGGAGGAGTAGTTCACCCTCGGGGCTGAGGGTATGTACCAATAGCTATGTGTTTGATCTCTCTCTCTCTCGTGTTCCCTCTATGGCACGATCTTGATGTATCCCGAGCTTTGCTATTGTAGTTGGATCTTATGATGTTTCTCCCCCTCTACTCTCTTGTGATGAATTGAGTTTCCCCTTTGAAGTTATCTTATCGGATTGAGTCTTTATTTGAGAACACTTGATGTATGTCTTGCCGTGTTTATCTGTGGTGACAATGGGATATCACGTGCCACTTGATGTATGTTTTGGTGACCAACTTGCGGGTTCCGCCCATGAACCTATGCATAGGGGTTGGCACACGTTCTTGACTCTCCGGTAGAAACTTTGGGGCACTCTTTGAAGTACTTTGTGTTGGTTGGATGAATCTAAGATTGTGTGATGCATATCGTATAATCATGCCCACGGATACTTGAGGTGACAATGGAGTATCTAGGTGACATTAGGGTTTTGGTTGATTTGTGTCTTAAGGTGTTATTCTAGTACGAACTCTTTAATAGATCGATCCGAAAGAATAACTTTGAGGTGGTTTCGTACCCTACCATAATCTCTACGTTTGTTCTCCGCTATTAGTGGATTTGGAGCGACTCTTTGTTGCATGTTAAGGGATTGTTATATGATCTATCTATGTTATTATTGTTGAGATAACTTGCACTAGTGAAAGTATGAACCCTATGCCTTGTTTCCTACCATTGCAATACCGTTTACGCTCACTTTTATTACTTGTTACCTTGCTGTTTTTATATTTTCAGATTACAAAAACCTTTATCTACCATCCATATTGCACTTGTATCACCATCTCTTCGCCGAACTAGTGCACCTATACAATTTACCATTGTATTGGGTGTGTTGGGGACACAAGAGACTCTATGTTATTTGGTTGCAGGGTTGTTTGAGAGAGACCATCTTCATCCTATGCCTCCCACGGATTGATAATCCTTAGGTCATCCACTTGAGGGAAATTTGCTACTGTCCTACAAACTTGTGCACTTGCAGGCCCAACAACGTCTACAAGAAGAAGGTTGTGTAGTAGACATCAGTGCCTCCTCCTCATCACCTCGTTAGACGCATTTAGGTTCATCGTAAGCTGGAAAGCCTCTGACTGGAGCTGTTGGGCCCGTGCATCCAAGGCCGCCCGTTCTGCGGCCAACCGGGTGTCCTCTACTGCTAAGGCCTCCTTGGCCCGAGCTATTTCCTCACGCACCTGTGCCACCTCTGCATCACGTTCCTCTTGATTTGCAGGGATAACTGTGGTGGTTAACAGGGCCGTCAGCTTATCCATGAGATCAAGCAGCACCTGAGCCGGCGGGCGCACAGGGCCTCCTGCCCCGGCCGCTCCTGATCCGGACGTTATTGTTGCCGCAGCCGTAGAGTTCTGGCCGGGTTGAGTGCCAGCCATGAAGACCCCTACCCAGCTTGGCGGCTCAAAGGGGTCCGGAATACTGCTGCCATCGGAACAACCCCCAAGCCTGCCATCCTGCAGTTGATACAACGAATCTGTCTCACCAGTGGACGAATCACCATCGGAGTGGACGGCCGTCTCACCGCCATCGTTAGATCCTTCAGAAAGTTCTCCTCCATGGATGCAACCCACGAAGGCACGCTTCACGACGGGTTGAGTACGGGCGGATCTTGCACGTTGAGCCGTCTCGACGAGGTCGGTGCAGTTGTCCGGCTCAGGACCCGGCTCACCGATCCGGCCGATGAAAACGTGGATTCCGCCGAAGGGAACCCGGTACCCGTACTTAATTGAGCCGGCGTCGGGGCCCCAGCCTTCATCGTTGATGTAGATCTTGCCGCGACGACTCTTGGTCATCCGGCCCACAGCGTATCCCTTGAGCCCTTTGAAGTTGCCCTTCAAGAACTCAAATCCACCGTGCGCTAGCCCCACGGTGGGCGCCAACTGTCGTGGTTTTGCCACAACAGATGTCCTCTTGCAAGGACTTAGTCGTGGAGCCATGGCAACTAGGAAGCCTAAAGGGGTTAATCGGGACAAGGGACACGAGAGAGGTTTTATACTAGTTTGGCCCCTTACGGTGAAGGTAAAGCCTATGCCTAGTTGGGTTGGTATTGCTAGGGTTTCGATGACCAGGGAGCGAGATACGCTATGCCCGGCTCTCGATGATATGTTACCTGCCCTAAGCCGCTAGCGGGTCGTCCCCTTATATACACGGGTTGACGCCCTGCGGCCTACAGAGTCCCGGCCGGCTCATAAACAGTGTCCGGCTCGATGACAAGTTAATCCTGCGTTATAATACAAGTCATGCCATTACAACGGTTTATCATTACGGGCCTTAAGTCGCCCGTGGGCTTTAGACCCTTTATTGAACCGCCATCTTCATACTTGATCTTGGGCTTCACACAATGAATCGCCTTCTCGTAACCCGGCCCCTCCTGGGCGGCTTACAAGAATAGTTATATCCCCAACAGGATGGCTTTAGGGGTGCCCGGTTGCGCGAACAGCCGAGCGCCATCTCACCACAACCTCCCGAGGCTCCTAGAGCCTTGGCCTCGGGAGCCGCATGCCGCGTCTCCTCAGCGACCAACGCCTCAGGAGGGGGGTCGCAGGCCCCCGAGGACGACGCCCCAGGATCACCACTCGGCATGTGCTCCTCAGAACTCGAGCCACTAGCCCCCGTCGGAGCTCGCCCTCCCGCACCGTCACCTAGGGCGAGCTCGGCACCGGCAGCGAGGAAGGGAACCACGACGACAGTGGAGCGACTCGACGCTTGACGAACTCCTTCACCACCATGGGCGCAATCACGCCGAGGTCCTTTAACCACCTCAGCCTGGCCCAGGCGGGGGCAAGGCGGGGGCTTATGAGCTTCTGATGGCCCCAGCCGGAGTTTGGAACAGCAGGCCCTGCCGGAACTTGGAGCAGAGGGCTGAGCACGCCGGCGTCAATAAAAACCCATCGTATGCGGAACTCGCTCGTGGATAAAGGAAGCTCAAAGTCAATCCCCGCGCCCGCAGTCGCGGCCACGGCCTGGAAGCCCACGCACCCTGAGCTCTGCCGGGGACCGGTCAGATGCAATGAGAAGAAATGGCGGAGTGATGTCTACTACGCAACCTTCTCCTTGTAGACGTTGTTGGGCCTCCAAGTGCAGAGGTTTGTAGGACAGTAGCAAATTTCCCTCAAGTGGATGACCTAAGGTTTATCAATCTGTGGAGGCGTGGGATGAAGATGGTCTCTCTCAAGCAACCCCGCAACCAAATAACAAAGAGTCTCTTGTGTCCCCAACACACCCAATACAATGGTAAATTGTATAGGTGCACTAGTTCGCGAAGAGATGGTGATACAAGTGCAATATGGATGGTAGATATAGGTTTTTGTAATCTGAAAATATAAAAACAGCAAGGTAACTAATGGTAAAAGTGAGCGTAAACGGTATTGCAATGCTAGGAAACAAGGCCTAGGGTTCATACTTTCACTAGTGCAAGTTCTCTCAACAATAATAACATATTTGGATCATATAACTATCCCTCAACATGCAACAAAGAGTCACTCCAAAGACACTAATAGCGGAGAACAAACGAAGAGATTATGGTAGGGTACGAAACCACCTCAAAGTTATTCTTTCCAATCAATCCATTGGGCTATTCCTATAAGCGTCACAAACAGCCCTAGAGTTCGTACTAGAATAACACCTTAAGACACAAATCAACCAAAACCCAAATGTCACCTAGATACTCCAATGTCACCTCAAGTATCCGTGGGTATGATTATACAATATGCATCACACAATCTCAGATTCATCTATTCAAACTAACTCAAAGTACTTCAAAGAGTGCCCAAAAGTTTCTACCGGAGAATCAAGATGAAAATGTGTGCCAACCCCTATGCATAAGTTCATGGGCGGAACCCGCAAGTTGATCACCAAAATATACATCAAGTGAATCACGTGATATCCCATTGTCACCACAGATACGCACGGCAAGACATACATCAAGTGTTCTCAAATCATTAAAGACTCAATTCGATAAGATAACTTCAAAGGGAAAACTCAATCCATTACAAGAGAGTAGAGGGGGAGAAGCAACATAAGATCCAACTATAATAGCAAAGCTCGCGATACATCAAGATCCTGCCAAATCAAGAACATGAGAGAGAGAGAGAGAGATCAAACACATAGCTACTGGTACATACCCTCAGCCCCGAGGGTGAGCTACTCCCTCCTCGTCATGGAGAGCGCCGGGATGATGAAGATGGCCACCGGTGAGGGTTCCCCCCCTCCGGCAGGGTGCCGGAACAGTCTCCCGATTGACTTTTGGTGGCTACAGAGGCTTGCGGCGGCGGAACTCCAGATCTATTCTCGTATTCGATGTTTTTAAGGTATATGGGAATATATAGGCGGAAGAAGTACATCAGGGGGGCCACGAGGGGCCCACGAGGGTGGAGGGCGCGCCTGGGGGGGGAGGGCGCGCACCCCTTCCTCGTGGCTCCCTCGTTTCTTTCCTGACGTGCACTCCAAGTTTTTCCGGTAGCTTTCCTTCCAAAAATAACTTCTCCAGTTGGTTTCATTCTGTTTCGACTCCGTTTGATATTCCTTTTCTTCGAAACATTGAAACAAGGGAAAAAAACAGGAACTAGCACTGGGCTCTGGGTCAATAGGTTAGTCCCAGAAATAATATAAAAATGTTTAATGAAGCCCATAAACATCCAAAACAGTAGATAATATAACATGGAGCAATCAAAAATTATAGATACGTTGGAGACGTATCACGGAGGAGGGCCACGGAAGGAGCAATGCCCACCATGGCCTCGCACAATAAGGCGAAGACGGCAAGAAGGGTCACAGATTGAGGGTCGAGATGAAGCATGTGGATCTGATAATGCTCGAGCACCGCGTTGAAGAAGGCGGAGAAGGGAGGAATTAGACCAGCCCAGAGGGCATCAATGAAGATCGGGACCTCGGTTGCTGCCCGAGCCATGCGAGTGCGAGACGCGGGCCAAGCCACCGTCTCTCCCCACTCGTTGAAGCTGGAGGCAAGCATTAGGCGCACCTTGTCCATGGCCTCGTCGTTGAGCACCCGAGGCCGGCCGAGCGCAGGCTCAAAGGGCGGAGGCACAGTTGGCAAAAATAGAGGTTTCGTCCCCTTTTCAGTCTGTTTCGGTGCCATGGCGATGAAGCAGGCGGAGCGCAAGTCAGATTGGAAGGGCAAAGCAGGGCCTTGAAGAAGCAGGGAGATTGGAGGAGCCAGGCGTGGGTGAAGGAAAGATAACTGTGTGAGAAGCGGGGGCCGCATAGCCAGGCGGATTCAAGGGCAGCGTGGGGAAGCGGAGACGCACACGTCCAATCAACCGCCACGCGTCAAATGAGGCCGCAGGCTTTTGGGGCCCGCAGTTCTCCGTACTTGACCCTTGCCTTCGCTGTGAAGCCAAGCCCGAGCGCACCTTGGGCCGGGGCTCTTGTCGGCTGCGGGGCGGGGTCCCAGACTTGCACTGCGGCCCACGACGTGGCTAAGCCAGCAGGCCGTATGACCCATCTTCGTCAACAAGGCATCCAAGACCCTCGCAAGGGGCCAAGTCTCGCGAGGCAGACGACGCAAGACCTCCTCAGGGGTGGCCTAGTCAGGCAGGCTCACAAGGAGTGGAGATATCAAGGCGGGGCAAACCTCACGAGGCTCTCGTGACGTGAGCCATGACGATCGACGCCAGGCGGGCACCAGTGCGTGCAGCGTCCTTGTTTCCTCTTTGGTGCTAAGGAAGCCTGCGCAGGCGAGGATTACTGAGGGATTAGGCAAAGGTTGACATATCGGTGCAATGAGACCAAGACCAGAAGGGCGGCAAGACGGAGGTCATCGTGGAGCCCAAGACGGCGTCACCACCAGAGCCTTTTGCAGGCGAAGATCACTTTTGTCAGGATAGCTTGTACTAGCTGCCCCCCTTCAAATTTGCCCGCCATTGTTGGCTCCCTTCCCGCTCAATATTTGGGGAGAGGACCAGGGCCTATATAAGTAGAGCTAGCCACCACAGTAGGGGGCATCGAGCAATTCGTCCAGCTCTCACCCGCTAAGTCACCAAGCACAAGAACACCTCAACGTCAGGATGTTGTTCTTCCCTCGGTATTGTTTATCATCAGCCCAAGAGGCAATCCACACTACCACATTGGAGTAGGGTATTACACCACAACGGTGACCCGAACCAGTATAAATCTCGCGTCTTTCTGTGTTGTGAGTTCGTCGAGTTCGTCCGCGAGATCTTAGCGAGCTAGGGCATAGATCGGTAGGAGGTAAAGACTTCGTGCGCACCCCAGTGTTCGAACCTTGAGGGTTTGCCGGAACCCCACATCCGACAACCGCCGTGCCGCAGTGAACTGGGAGACGGCTATCGCGCCGCCGACGGTCATCGCTGGGGAGCCTAAGGAGGAGGAAGAAGAAGCGGTGCACATGCCAGCGAAGGCGCCGGAGCCAGGCCGTCGTACCTGGCAGATCGACCTCGACTCCGCCGAGGACGACGACGACGACCCGCCGGCCCGTGATGACCCACAAGTATAGGGGATCTATCGTAGTCCTTTCGATAAGTAAGAGTGTCGAACCCAACAAGGAGCAGAAGGAAATGATAAGCGGTTTTCAATAAGGTATTCTCTTCAAGCACTGAAATTATCGGTAACAGATAGTTTTGTGACAAGATAATTTGTAATAGGTAACAAGAAATGAAAGTAAATAAGGTGCAGCAGAGTGGCCCAATCCTTTTTATAGCAAAGGACAAGCCTGGAAAATTTCTTATATGAAGGAAAACGCTCCCGAGGACACATGGGAATTATCGTCAAGCTAGTTTTCATCACGTTCATATGATTCGCGTTCGGTACTTTGATAATTTGATATGTGGGTGGACCGGTGCTTGGGTGCTGTCCCACTTATGATTAACTCCTATTGCAAACATCCGCAACTAGAAAAGAAGTATTAAGGTAAACCTAACCATAGCATGAAACATATGGATCCAAATTAGCCCTTTACGAAGCAACGCATAAACTAGGGTTTAAGCTTCTGTCACTCTAGCAACCCATCATCTACTTATTACTTCCCAATGCCTTCCTCTAGGCCCAAACAATGGTGAAGTTTCATGTAGTCAAAGTTCACATAACACCACTAGAGGAGAGACAACATACATCTCATCAAAATATCGAACGAATACCAAATTCACATGACTACTAATAGCAAGACTTCTCCCATGTCCTCAGGAACAAACATAACTACTCACAAAGCATATTCATGTTCATAATCAGAGGGGTATTAATATGCATAAAGGATCTGAACATATGATCTTCCACCAAAATAAACCAACTAGCATCAACTACAAGGAGTAATCAACACTACTAGCAACCTCTGTGTACCAATCCCGGACTTGGAGACAAAGATTGGATACAAGAGATGAACTAGGGTTTTAGAGGAGATGGTGCTGGTGAAGATGTTGATGGAGATTGGCCCCCTCCCGATGAGAGGAGCGTTGGTGATGACGATGGCGATGATTTCCCCCTCCCAGAGGGAAGTGTCCCCGGCAGAACAGCTCCGCCAGAGCCCTAGATTGGTTCCGCCAAGGTTCCGCCTCGTGGCGGCGGAGTCTCGTCCCGAAAGCTTGCTTATGATTTTATTCTCGGACGAAAGACTTCATATAGCAGAAGATGGGCACCGGAGGACCACCAGGGGGCCCACGAGGTAGGGGGCGCGCCTAGAGGGGTAGGGCGCACCCCCCACCCTCGTGGCCAGGGTGTGGGCCCCCTCTAGTATTTTCTTCTCCCAGTATTTTTTATTATTTCCAAAAATAACTTCCGTTGAGTTTCTGGACTTTTGGAGTTGTGCAGAATAGGTCTCTAATATTTGCTCCTTTTCCAGCCCACAATTCCAGCTGCCGGCATTCTCCCTCTTTATGTAAACCTTGTAAAATAAGAGAGAATAGGCATAAGTATTGTGACATAATGTGTAATAACATCCCATAATGCAATAAATATCAATATAAAAGCATGATGCAAAATGGACGTATCAACTCCCCCAAGCTTAGACCTCGCTTGTCCTCAAGCGCAAGCCGATAACGATAAATATGTCCACATGTTTAGAGGTAGAGGTGTCGATAAAATAAAATACGGACACGAGGGCATCATGATCATTCTTAAGACAGCAACATATATGGATATTGTCATATGATTTCTTATGCTCAAGTAATAATCTATTCACAATGTCAAGTCTGAATCAGAAACTTCATTGAGAACTAACAAACTATAATCTCAATCATTGAAGCAATTGCAATTTATCATAACATCGAAAAGAGTCAATATAAGAGGTTTTCAGCAAGTCCACATACTCAACTATCATTTAGTATTTCACAATTGCTAACACTCACGCAATACTTGTGGTTACGGAGTTTTAATCGGACACAGAGAAAGATAGGGGCTTATAGTTTCGCCTCCCAACCTTTTACCTCAAGGGTAATGTCAACAATAATAGTTCATGCTAACTTACATCCAATTGGATATATATATATCAGGATCTTTCCAACACAAGGTGCTTGCCAAAGGATAAAATGTAAAAAGGAAAGGTGAAGCTCACTGTGACTCTTGCATAAGGGTAAGAGATAAAAGTAAAAGATAGGCCCTTCGTAGAGGGAAGCAGAGGTTGTCATGCGCTTTCAAGGTTGGATGCACAAAATCTTAATGCGAAAGAACGTCACTTTATATTGCCACTTGTGATATGGACCTTTATTACGCAGTCCGTCGCTTTTATTTCTTCCACACCACAGGATCGTATAAAGCTTATTTTCTCCACACTAATAAATCATACATATTTAAAGAGAAATTTTTATTGCTTGCACCAATGACAACTTACTTGAAGGATCTTACTCAATCCATAGGTAGATATGGTGGACTCTTATGGCAAAACTGGGTTTAAGGGAATTTGGAAGCACAAGTAGTATTTCTACTTGGTGCAAAGAATTGGCTAGCATGAGGGAGAAAGGCAAACTCAACATGTTGGATGATCCATGACAATATACTATATCTCAGATATAAGAAAACATAACCCATTACGTTGTCTTCCTTGTCCAACATCAACTCTTTAGCATGTCATATTTTAATGAGTGCTCACAATCATAAAAGATGTCCAAGATAGTATATTTATATGTGAAACCTCTCTTTCTTTATTACTTCCTATTAATTGCAACGATGACCAAAACTATGTTTGTCAACTCTCAACAACTTTTAATCATCATACTATTTATGTGTGAAGTCATTACTCTTCATAAGATCAATATGGTCTCTTTATTTTTTATTCTTTCTTTTCTTTTATTCCCTCAAGATCATAGCAAGATAATCAAGCCCTTGACTCAACACTAATCTTTATTATATAGCTCACGAACTCGATTACATAAAGGGATCATAAGGCAAAACTCAAAATTAGATCATACTAAAACTTTATTCTACTAGATCAAGATATTATTAAAAGGATCGAACTAAGAAAAACGGTAAAGATAGGAGTGTGATGGTGATACGATACCGGGGCACCTCCCCCAAGCTTGGCAGTTGCCAAGGGGAGTGCCCATACCCATGTGATTAGATCTTCTTCGGAGGTGGTGATGATGGAGTTGTTGATGATGTAATTTGTGCTTTCATCTTCTTCATATTGTAATTGAGGAGAGTAATTTCCTCATTTAAATCATCGACCTCCGACTCCAGCTTCAAGATCTTGTCACATAAATCTCCTTTGCTTTTCTGCCGAAAACGAGAAGGAATAGATCAATTGTTAGATAGTTTAGCCCTCTTAGGGAGACTAGACTTCTTGAACCTCACGTGCATATCCCTAGGTTGAGGTAGAGGGACATCCTCCTCCTTTGAACTTGAATCGTTGATCCTCATCAAATGAGCATCCTCCTCCTTGTCCGTAGTTCGTCCACGAGGAGATAGATCCCCATAGGTCTTTGGGTCAGCAATGAGGTGTGAGACATAGCTCTCTCCGTCGGAATCCTGAGATGACATCTTGCTCCAAATCTGCTACAGAGACAGCTCGAAACAAGAACAGAGGATAATTGCATGATACGGTGGTCAAAACCTTCGAGAGATTATATAATGAATTTTTACCGACCAAAATACGTATCGTGCAAGAAAACGGAGTCTGGAGAGCACACGAGGTGCCCACAAGGTAGGGGGGCGCGCCCAGGGGGGTAGGGCCCGCCCTCCACCCTCATGGAGGCCTTGTGTCCTTCCCGGACTGGTTCTTATTTTCCTATTTTTCTAAATATTCCAAAATGGAGAAAATTTGCCATTAGAACTGTTTTGGAGTCGGTTTACTTACCGTACCACATACCTATTTCTTTTCGGAGTCTGAAACGTTCTGGAAAGTGTCCCTTATCTATTCCTCCGGTGTTACGGTTTCAATAACATTAGTTTCAACATTTATAGGATTACCTGAGATATAATGTTTGATTCTTTGACCATTCACCACCTTTGATTTGTGCCTTCGAAGTTGTTGAATTTTATGGCACCGGAACAATAGACCTCCTCGATAACGTAAGGACCTTCCCATTTAGAGAGAAGCTTTCCTGCAAAAAATCTTAAACGAGAGTTGAATAGCAATACATAATCACCTACATTAAACTAACGCTTTTGTATCTTTTTGTCATGCCATCTTTTAACTTTTTCTTTAAACAGTTTGGCATTCTCATAGGCTTGGTTCTCCATTCATCAAGTGAGCTAATGTCAAATAACCTCTTCTCACCGACAAGTTTGAAATCATAATTGAGCTCTTTAATGGCCCAATATGCCTTATGTTCTAGTTCGAGAGGTAAGTGACATGCTTTTCCATAAACCATTTTATACGGAGACATACCCATAGGATTTTTATATGCAGTTCTATAGGCTCATAATGCATCATCAAGTTTCTTGGACCAATTCTTTCTAGATCTATTAACAGTCTTTTGCAAAATTAATTTGAGCTCTCTGTTACTCAATTCTACTTGACCACTAGACTATGGGTGATAAGGAGATGCAATTCTATGATTAACATCATACTTAGCAAGCATTTTACGAAAGACGCCATGAATAAAATGTGAACCACCATCAGTCATTAAATATCTAGGGACTCCAAACCTCGGAAAAATAACTTCTTTAAGCATCTTAATAGAAGTGTTATGATCAGCACTACTAGTTGGAATAGCTTCTACCCACTTAGTAACGTAATCAACAGCAACTAAAATATGTGTATACCCATTAGAGGAAGGAAAAGGTCCCATATAATCAAAGCCCCAAACGTCAAATGGTTCAATAACAAGTGAATAATTCATAGGCATTTCTTGACGTCTACTAATATTACCAATTCTTTGACAGTCATCACAAGATAAGACAAACTTACGAGCATCCTTGAAGAGAGTAGGCCAATAAAAACCGGATTGCAGTACCTTATGTGCAGTTCTGTGTCCAGCGTGGTGTCCTCCATAAGCCTCGGAGTGAAACTTGCGTAGGATCTGTTCCTGTTCATGCTCAGGTACACAACGTCTAATAACACCATCTACTCCTTCTTTATAAAGATGTGGGTCATCCCAGAAGTAATTTCTTAAATCATAGAAGAACTTTTTCTTTTGCTGGTATGTGAAACTAGGTGGTATAAATTTACCAACAATGTAATTAGCATAATCAGCATACCATGGAGCAGTACGAGAAGCATTTATGACAGCTAATTGTTCATCAGGAAAGCTATCATCAATAGGTAGTGGGTCACCAAGAACATTTTCTAACCTAGACAAGTTGTCTGCAACGGGGTTCTCAGCTCCCTTTCTATCAATAATATGTAGATCAAATTCTTGTAGCAAGAGAACCCATCTAATAAGTCTAGGTTTATCATCTTTATTTTCCATAAGATATTTAATAGCAGCATGATCAGTGTGAATAGTTACTTTAGAATCAACAATATAAGGTCTGAACTTATCACAAGCAAATACAACTGCTAAGAATTCTTTTTCAGTAGTGGCATAATTTCTCTGGGCATTGTCTAGAGTTTTACTAGCATATTGAATAACATTTAATTTCTTATCAACTCTTTGCCCTAGAACAGCACCTACAGCATAATCGCTAGCATCACACATAATTTCAAAAGGTAAATTCCAATCAGGTGGCTGAACGATAGGTGCAGAGATTAATGCTTTCTTATGTATTTCAAATGCTTCTACACAATCATCATCAAAGACAAAAGGAATATATTTTGTAATAGATTGGTCAGAGGCCGAGAATTTTTTGAGAAGTCCTTAATGAACCTCCTATAAAAACTGGCATGACCAAGGAAACTTCTTATACCTTTGATGTCCTTGGGACATGTCATCTTTTCAATGACATCAACTTTAGTTTTATCCACTTCAATACCTCTTTCAGAAATTTTTATGCCCCAAAACAATGCCTTCATTAACCATAAAGTGGCACTTCTCCCAATTCATGACAAGATTAGTTTCCTCACATCTCTACAAAACTCGATCAAGGTTGCTCAAGCAATCATCAAAGGAGGATCCATAAACGGAGAAATCGTCCATGAAAACCTCACATATCTTTTCACAGAAGTCAGAAAATATAGCTATCATGCATCTTTGAAAGGTAGCAGGTGCATTACATAAACCAAAAGGCATACGTCTATAAGCAAAAGTACCGAAAGGACAAGTAAAAGTGGTATTTGCTTGATCATCAACTGACACGGGTATTTGAGAGAAACCAGAGTAACCATCTAGAAAGCAAAAATGTGTATGTTTGGATAATCTTTCTAGCATTCAATCAATAAAAGGTAAGGGGTAATGATCTTTTTTAGTAGCCTTATTTAATTTGCGGAAATCAATTACCATCCTATGACCTGTAATAATTGTTTGCGGAATCAATTCATCTTTATCATTACGAACGACAGTAATACCTCCCTTCTTAGGGACACAATGGACATGACTTACCCACTGACTATCAGCAACGGGATTTAGTATTTCCTTTCTTACCACTTCATTCATCTTAGAATTCAGCCGTCATTGATGATCAATAACTGGTTTGGCATCTTTCTCCAAATTTATTTTGTGTTGGCATAGAGTGGGACTAATGCCCTTAAGATCATCAAGAGTTTATCCAATAGCAGCACGATGCTTCTTCAGGGTTTTCAATAATTTCTTTCCTTCGTGCTCTGAAAGGTTAGCACCAATAATAACAGGGTATATCTTCTTTTCATCTAGATAAGCATATTTAAGAGTATCAGGTAATGGTTTAATTTCAAACACGGGATCACCCTTGGGTGGAGGAGGATCCCCTAGGATTTCAACAGGTAAATTGTGTTTCAGAATAGGTCCCTGTTTAAAGAATACTTCATCTATTTCCCTTCTTTCATTCATAAACATATCATTTTCATGGTCTAGCAAATATTGTTCTAAAGGATCACTAGGAGGCACAACAATAGAAGCAAGACCAATAATTTCATCTTTACTAGGCAATTCTTCATCACGGGTTTGTCTATGAAATTTAGAGAAATTAAACTCATGAGACATATCATCCAAACCAATAGTAACAACATCCTTTTCGCAGTCTATCTTAGCATTAACAGTATTCAAGACGGGTCTACCAAATATAATGGGACAAAAGCTATCTTGTGGGGAACCAAGAACAACAAAATCAGCAGGATATTTAGCTTTCCCACACAAGACCTCAACATCTCTAACAATCCCAATTGGTGAAATAGTATCTCTATTGGCAAGTTTAATGGTGACATCAATATCTTCTAACTCAGCGGGTGCAATATCATGCATAATTTCTTTGTATAAGGAAATAGGTATTGCACTAGCACTAGCACCCATATCGCATAAGCCATGATAACAATGATCTCTTATTTTAATAGAAATAACAGGCATGCCTACCACAGGTCTATGTTTATCTTTAGCACCAGGTTTAGCAATTCTAGCAGTCTCATGACAGAAGTAAATAACATGCCCATCAATATTATCAGCCAAGAGATCTTTAACAATAGCAATATTAGGTTCAACTTTAACTTCCTCAGGAGGTGTATAAGTTCTAATACTATTTTTACGAACCACAGTTGAAGCTTTAGCATGATCCTTTATCCTAATAGGGAAAGGAGGTTTCTCAACATAAGCAGTAGGAGCAATAGGATCATTATAAGTGATAGTCTTTTCTTCAACTTTAATAGGTTCAAATACTTTTACTTATATGGGAGGATGATATTTAAACCACTTCTCCTTAGGGAGATCAACATGAGCAGCAAAAGATTCACAAAAAGAAGCTACTATCTCAGAGTCAAGTCCATATTTAGTGCTAAATTTACGGAAAACATCGGTATCCATAAAAGATTTAACACAATCAAACTTAGGTGTTATACCTGACTCCCTACCTTCGTCGAGATCCCAATTTTCAGAGTTGCGTTTAATTATTTCCAATAAATCCCATTTGAATTCAATAGTCTTCATCATAAAAGAACCAGTACAAGAAGTATCGAGCATGGAGCGATTGTTGTCAGAAAGCCGAGCATAATTTTTTGAATAATCATCTCTCTTGAGATCTCATGATTGGGGCATGAATATAACATTGACTTAAGCCTCCCCAAGCTTGAGCGATGCTTTCCTTCATGAGGCCAAAATTATATATATAATTACGATCACGATGAACAAGATGCATAGGATAAAACTTATGATGGAATTCCAATTTCAACCGTTTGTAGTCCCATAATCCCATATCATCACATAGCCTATACCATGTCAATGCATCTCCCTTCAAAGATAAAGGGAAGACCTTCTTCTTGATAACATAATCGGGCATACCTGCAAGCTTAAATAATCCACAAACTTCATCCACATAGATTAAGTGTAAATCGGGATGCAATGTTCCATCTCCCGCAAAAGGATTAGCTAGCAGTTTCTCTATCATACCCGAAGGAATTTCAAAGTAAACATTTTCATTTTCAGTAGGTTCAGTAGGTTGAGGAGCAACTCTTTGCTCTATTGGTCGAGGTGAAGATACCCCGAACAAGCCCCTCAAAGGATTACTTTCCATAGTAATAAGTGACAGTAAATTTCAGCACACTATATAAATTCTTCCTTACCAAATTCCACCTACCAAAGGCGCTTCACTCCTCGGCAACGACGCTAGAAAAGAGTCTTGATGACCCACAAGTATAGGGGATCTATCGTAGTCCTTTCGATAAGTAAGAGTGTCGAACCCAACGAGGAGTAGAAGGAAATGATAAGCGGTTTTCAGCAAGGTATTCTCTGCAAGCACTGAAATTATCGGTAACATATAGTTTTGTGACAAGAGAATTTGTAACGGGTAACAAGTAATGAAAGTAAATAAGGTGCAGCAAAGTGGCCCAATCCTTTTTGTAGCAAAGGAAAAGCCTGGAAAATTTCGTATATGAAGGAAAACGCTCCCGAGGACACATGGGAATTATCGTCAAGCTAGTTCTCATCACGTTCATATGATTCGCGTTCGGTACTTTGATAATTTGATATGTGGGTGGACCGGTGCTTGGGTGCTGTCCTTACTTGAACAAACATCCCACTTATGATTAACTCCTATTGCAATCATCCTCAACTACAAAAGAAGTATTAAGGTAAACCTAACCATAGCATGAAACATAGGATCCAAATCAGCCCCTTACGAAGCAACACATAAACAAGGGTTTAAGCTTCAGTCACTCTAGCAACCCATCATCTACTTATTACTTCCCAATGCCTTCCTCTAGGACCAAACAATGGTGAAGTGTCATGTAGTCGACGTTCACATAACACCACTAGAGGAGAGACAACATACATCTTATCAAAATATCGAATGAATACCAAATTCACATGACTACTAATAGCAAGACTTCTCCCATGTCCTCAGGAACAAATGTAACTACTCAGAAAGCATATTCATGTTCATAATCAGAGAGGTATTAATATGCATAAAGGATCTGAACATATGATCTTCCACCAAATAAACCAACTAGCATCAACTACAAGGAGTAATCAACACTACTAGCAACCTACAGAACCAATCCCAGACTTGGAGACAAAGATTGGATACAAGAGATGAACTAGGGTTTTAGAGGAGATGGTGCTGGTGAAGATGTTGATGGAGATTTGCCCCCTCCCGATGAGAGGAGCATAGGTGATGATGATGGCGATGATTTCCCCCTCCCGGAGGGAAGTGTCCCCGGCAGAACAGCTCCGCCAGAGCCCTAGATTGGTTTCGCCAAGGTTCCGCCTCGTGGCGGCGGAGTCTCGTCCCGAAAGCTTGCTTATGATTTTTTCTCAGACGAAAGACTTCATATAGCAGAAGATGGGCACCGGAGGGCCACCAGGGGGCCCATAAGGCAGGGGGCGCACCCAGGGGATAGGGCGCGCACCCCACCCTCGTGGCCAGGGTGTGGGCCCCCTCTGGTATTTTCTTCGTCCAGTATTTTTTATTATTTCCAAAAATAACTTCCGTTGAGTTTCTGGACTTTTGGAGTTGTGCAGAATAGGTCTCTAATATTTGCTCCTTTTCTAGCCCAGAATTCCAGCCGCCGGCATTCTCCCTCTTTATGTAAACCTTGTAAAATAAGAGAGAATAGGCATAAGTATTTTGACATAATGTGTAATAACAGCCCATAATGCAATAAATATCAATATAAAAGCATGATGCAAAATGGACGTATCAGCCTGCACGGCGATGAAGAAGAAGATGAAGGCCAGCGGCTCGACCAGCCGCTCCAAGACGCCGGTGACGGCCGCCATGGTCACCGGTTTCATTGTGTACCCCTATCCCCTATCCCCAATCCCCTTCGGCATTCCGATCTTGCATGTATGAACTCGTATGAACTGCTATGAACTAGTATGAACTACCCCTATGCTTATCTACCTCTATTCCCCATTCCCCTCCGCCATGGATCGAATCTATCATCGTGGATCGAATGTAGCATGCATGTAGAAGAGAGAGAAGTGCTTACCGCCATTGATGGCGTCCGGTGGTTTTCTTCCTCTGCTCTGATCCGCCGCTGCCGGTGAGAGTTGGGAGAGTGGGGAGAGGGAGCGGTGAGGGGCAGTGAGCCTAATAGCTGCCGACGCTTCAGGAAGCAACGTGGCTTCTGGAGCGTGGCCGCGCGCGTGCAGCCGTTGCCGCCCACGTGCACCGCTCGGGCCTGGCCCTGGAGAAACTGCTGATTCGTGCGTTTCCAGTGAGCCAGGCCCAGAGGTGCTTTAAGAAGCGTGCGATGCAGGCCCAATAGTGTATTCGGGCTACCAAACATGCTGGATACTTCCCGCGCGGGCCTGGTCGAGGCCTATGCAGGCAACCAAACACGCCCATATGCAATGTTTAATACGTCGAAATTAGCTCAGAAGAGTTTGTCCACTTGGATTTTGGTTTCATTGTTACGTAACTATGTTGTGATTGAACATGATATGGTAAGCCTCTTTTCTTTCGACTAGATAATTACCCGTGCATTGCAACACGGTATAGATGTTCTAGTACGTTACCATGTGATTAACTGCTCATATTAGTGTGATTGTGCAAATAAATGTTACCATACCCGTGATATACCTATCTAAATATACTTTAGGATTTTGTTCTGTAACCACTTATTGGCTTACCAAAGAAAATACAAGTTTATTTTATAAATTAATAAAAGGTGAGATAGTTAAGATCATTGAAATTATGCTTAGAAACAAGATGGATGGTTGAACAAAGCACTCCGCCGGGCAGGAAAAGAAATGCTATTCTTTTTCTTAGTATACTGCTCTCTCCGTCACATAATGTAAGACGTTTTTGGACACTAGCCCTCCGTCCCATAATGTAAGACGTTTTTTGACACTACAATATGAGACGGAGGGAGTAGATGAAGGCTCAACCAAGTAGTGACATGCCAAACATTGAGGCCCAAGATCAAGACCCTCATAGTTTGACTTGAGTAACTAAGAAACATCCTAGAAGATCCACCCATTACGCAGCAAAGTACACGAAAACTTCTGTCAAATATCGCGAGACATTTTCACCTATTTTGTAAACCCGTAATATGAGCCCAAGCAAAACTGGCACCTGCAGGGTATGGGTATGGGTAATGCATGCCCAAACCTGTACCTATCTCAATATTTTCAGCCTAAACCCGTACCTGAACCCGCACCTTGGGTTTCAAATTGTTCCCATACCCGTACCCGGCTAGGTACGGGTAATACCCACGGGTAAAAATACCCATGTCGATATTTATATCAGCATGTTCAAAGTAGACTAAACAATCATGAGGTCATTCAAATAATCCATTCATACACCATACACAGTCATTCAAATAATCCATTCATAAACCATACACATTCATCAATGGACCAATCATCAACACATTCATGCAACATAGATATTCAAAAAAAGTGTTAAGTGCGGAACATCACCAAATTGGACTATGCCCTTGTCATTGGCAGAGCACATGTGTTCTCGTAGGAGTAGCCAGACGTTGCATAGTGCAACTGCGACCACGACCATGTCCCACCTTGTAGTCGCCACGGCACTCAAACATTTTCCCTTTCGAAGGTGGCTGGAGGCGCGAAGAGGAAGACGAGAACAAATCTACTTGGCAAGTTGTACTTAGCGCCTGGTAACTTAGGTTTTTTTTTCTCTTCTGAATCTAGTCAATGACACATGGGACCTACTTGACATGGTGTGGTAGTATACGGGTTTGCGGGTTCACGGGTATGGGTATTGCCTTCCCGTACCCGTACCCGCCTTACCCGATGGGTACAACTTTTTTCCCATTTAGAAACCCATGGGTATTTTTATTTCCCATACCCAGACCCTAATAGGGTTTTTACCCACCGGGTTCGCGGGTAGCGGGTACCCATTGCCGCTGCAAAAGACGCTTTTTGATCACATTTACGTTGGTTTCTATTTTTTTGGATGAAAATGCAAAAAAAGCATTTAGAACCTTAAAGCAACAAATGAGATTTGTAAACTCTTAAAATTTGAAATTGTCTCTACTATGTGATTTATTTCATGTAAAAAAAGTTTGGAGTATGTTGGATACATATTTTTGTATGGTGCTTCACAAGGTCTCACACAAAACAATCTAAATGGGCAAAAGTAGTTTTGTATGGGGCGGCCAAATGAGAACTAAAAAATCTTGTAATTTGAAATTTTATCGAATATGTGGTTTAATTCATGTAGAAAAAGTTTGGAGTACGTTGGACAGATATTCTTACAAGGTGCTTCACAAGGTACCGGTTTTTAGGTATTGCTCGCACACGAACACGTCACTGTATTGCCCCAGCATCGAGCACGATACACATGACACATCAACGGGTGAGCCTCATCAGGAGTGCAATACGCAAGACACGTCGGTGAGGTTTCTTTAGGATCTGAAACCCCACATCCAAAAAAGGGACTCCATTAGGGCGCACGAGGTTTTGGGTTGCCCATGGTCCGTCTGGCCGCCCCTAAGGCCTCGAGGTTCGCTATTGTCGAACAAGAAGAAGAACAAAACCGAAGCAGGATAAAATGATAGAAGGTAAACGTGATAGACTGATTTGATCGATTATGTGTTGTTCGATCAGTCACCCCCTCTTTGTATATATATGAGGTGGTTGGACTTCCCCTACAATAAAAAGGACTTCATTTTTTTTTCCAAATCTGCAAACCTACCTTAAGTTGGACAAGTGAGTGTGGAATTTTGTGCAAGTCAAATGTTGTCACATTGCATCATTCATGGACGATTCATCGTCGGACGAGGAATTTGATTTGCATGAAGAAGAGGACATTGCTATGCTAGTGGCCGTGCACAAGCGGAAGAAGCCGAAGCACGGTGGTTCCGTCTATGGTCGTGCGTTCATTCGGAGAGAACGGATTGATGCGCACAAACAGCAGCCGCGTGACCGCCGGCCGGTTTTACATCTTCGTTTTGTACCATCGGTTGGAGTTGCTGTTTTACATCTTTATTTTGGACCATCTGTTGGAGTTGCCTCTTTTTCAGAGATGTAAAAAGCATTTTTTGGTGATGTAAAATATTACATCACCAGTTTACATCGCTAAAATATGAATCATCTATTGGAGATGCTCTAACCAGCCACTTAAACACCTATTAGCATATAACCCCTCACTTTATTTCAACCACGATCGTTTTGTCTTCGATCTCCTAGCGCGATGGCTACGCCTGCCACTGACGCACCCTCCGTCGGCCGTGAGCTCTCTCCCTCTGTCCGCGATGATCCCTGGCCCTCGTCCTTAAGAACAAGCGTCATCGCTGCCTCTTGTAATCGACAATCTCGCTGCTCCTTCGTCTCCTACCATGCCTCGGCCTATTCGTAGCCCTGCAGAGGTAAACAACATATTACATATTCATGACTGTTTTCCTTACTTTTTTTTGATTCATTATTACTGTTTTCCTTACTCCAATTTGTCATGACTGTTTTCCTTACTTTTTTTTGATTCATTCTTACTGTTTTCCTTACTCCAATTTGTACTTTTGAGGTATCTGAACCATCTCCTTTGTTTGCCAATTCATACTGTAGCATAAACAACTGTTGTCGACAGTAGACTATATTGCTTTGTATAAAACTGTCGTTCAACATATCATCCACTCCTACATAGATGGATTACGTTTGTACTTTGACAACAGTAGACTAAATTCCTAAAAGATGTATGGGATGAGTTCGTAGATAAAAGAAGACGTACGGGATGCCTGAATGACCCCAGCTATGAATCGGCTTGCTTGAAAACAACCTAGCTCATGTGTTCTTTCCTGTATTTTACGTTTTGTATGTCAGTTGGCTTTGTGCTTTTGTACCCGAAATCATGGATGGACCAGTCTGAAGTTGCATAAAACATCTACTTCGCCACCTAAATGACACCACCACCATCCCCTCTCCTCCACCTCCACACATGAAGGGAAAAACAGTAGCGATATCAGGATTTCAAAAACTGCTCATGAATTTGAAAAAAAGTCCCGAATTCAAAAATGGTTCACGTATTTGAGAAAATGTTTATATTTTTGGATTTTAAAAAATGTTCGTGAATTGTAAAATGTTCCGAATTTCAAATTTGTTCATGAATTTTTTTAAAAAAAATCCCGCGTTTAAAAAAATTCATGAATTTGAAAAAATGTTCCTTTCAAAAACTGTTCATGAATTTGAAAAATATTCCTAGGTACAAAAATGTTCATGATTTTGAGAAATATTCCCGAAGTTAAATAATTGTCCATGAATTTGAATCATCTTCCTAGATTTAAAAAAATACTGGCATACTTGAAATTATTTTCTATTTTTTTAAAGTCAGTTATTTGAAAATTGTTCCCATATTTCAGAAATTTCTCACAAATTTTGAAAAAATCTAGTTGTCAAAAACAATCACTAATTTAGAAAAATGTTCTGAATTCAAAATGTTCATGATTTTGAAAATTGATCCTGGATTTTAGAATATTTTCACGGATTTGAAAAACAATCCATAATTTCACAAAATGTTCATTATTTCAAAACAAATCAAAATTTTAGTAATATTCACCAAACGAAAATGTGTCGGATTTCAAAAAATATTCCCAAATTTGAAAATAAGAAAATGAAAGAGAAAAAAAGACATTGAAAAAAGAAAGGAAAAAGAAAAAAGAAAACAGAAAACAGAAAAACTGATCTGGAAAGGATCTAGAAAGGATCTAGAACCTCTAAAACCGGAAAAGGAAACTAGTTGGGCTGTCCAACTGTACATAGCGGCAGCACAGGGTACGTGATGCCTCGCTATTCCCCAACCTAGGCGCTAAATAGGATCGGCCCCAAAAAACATAGGAAGAGGACAAGGAAGCCACACCCAAATGACACCATCATCATCATCCCCTCTCCTCCACCTCCACACATCGGAAACCAAAATCCAAACCCAAATGGCACCACCATCATCCCCTCTCCTCCACCTCCACACACGGGAAGGAAAAAACAGTAGCGATATCCAAAGCAACTCATCGCAACACACCACCACCGCGCGAACAAATGCAAACACCAACCATGCCGACGCCCATGGCCACGCGGCCGACGTCGACAATGGCGCCGAAGCTGCCCGCGCCGTCGCCACCGCGGCAATGCTACCTCCTTCCAGGCCGCCGGGCAGGGCTCGCGCGCGGCGCCCCCTCGGCGTCGTCGAAGAAGCGGAACCCGTGGCTCGACCCGTTCGACGACGGGCCGGACGAGGAGTTCGACTACACGGGCGTGTACTCGGGCGGGAAGCAGGAGGAGGACCCGCGGCCGCCGGAGGACGCGGAGAACCCCTACGGTTTCCTCCGGTTCCCCATGGGGTACATGCCGGAGCTGGACAGCCTGGCGTCCAAGGTGCGCGGCGACGTGCGCCGCGTCTGCTGCGTGGTCTCCGGCGGGGTGTACGAGAACGTGCTCTTCCTCCCCGTGGTGCAGATGCTCAAGGACCGGTACCCCGGCGTGCTCGTCGACGTGGTGGCGTCGGCGCGCGGGAAGCAGGTCTACGAGATGTGCAAGAACGTCCGGTACGCCAACGTGTACGACCCCGACGACGAGTGGCCGGAGCCCGCCGAGTACACCCACCAGCTCGGCGTCATGAAAGTACGCCGCCCTGCTCATTCGGTTCATCGATTCGAGAGTCGAGACTAACTGAAGCTGGTTGATTGGCAGAATAGGTACTACGACATGGTCCTGTCGACCAAGCTGGCAGGGACGGGGCACGCGCTGTTCCTCTTCATGTCGTCGGCGCGGGAGAAGGTCGGCTACGTCTACCCCAACGTCAACGGCGCCGGCGCCGGGCTGTTCCTCACCGAGATGTTCAAGCCGGAGACCACCAACCTCGCCGACGGCGGCTACAACATGTGAGCTCCTCTGTAATCATGAAGATTCAAGAACCACCCCCTAGACGGAGTTCTAAAAGACGCACTGGAAACGCTTGATCAGGTACCAGGACATGCTGGAGTGGCTGGGCCGGCCGGCCAAGGGCGTGCCGCAGCAGCCGACGCCGCCGCTCAGGGTGTCCATCTCCAAGAAGCTGAGGGCGGTGGTGGAGGACAAGTACAACCGCGCGGGCGTGGAGAAGGGCAAGTACGTCGTGATCCACGGCATAGAATCGGACTCCGTCGCCAACATGAAGTCCAGGGGAGACGACGACTGCCTCCTCCCCCTCGAACTGTGGGCAGAGATCGCCAAGGAGATCAGGTAGCCGCTCTGCCTCTGCACTTGCTTGGTTTCAACTCCAACCTACCAACTTGGCATCGTCTTAGCAGTCCTGACCTGACCGGTGATCTCTTGGCGTGCATGCAGCTCCGGAGGCAATGGGCTGAGGCCTCTGTTTGTGATGCCACATGAGAAGCACAGGGAAGAGATCGAGGAGATTGTCGGTGAGGAGACGGCCTACCTGTTCATCACTACTCCTGGACAGGTAGGTTATTCATCCTCCTGCTTTTGCTTGATCAGACCTTGTTTACTTTTTAATAATAGAAGTCATATGCATCGATCTGATTGCATCGATCTGATGCAGAGGCCGAGGAATCCCCTTTTCTAAAAAAAAAAACCACAAATCTTTGAAACCTCCGCGAATCAATCATCGTTTTGACACTCTGTTTTCGATGGTCATTCCCCGCAGCTCACCTGCCTCATCAATGACTCTGCCGGCGTCGTCGCGACCAACACGGCCGCCGTCCAGCTCGCCAACGCCCGTGACAAGCCATGGTAGAGTAGACTCACAAGATTGTTCTTGCAGAATATGAACTGCTCACGCGCAATGTGACATCTCTTGTTTTCTTGCTCAGTGTGGCGCTGTTCTCATCCAAGGCGAAGGCGAGGCTGTTCCTGCCGTACGTGGAGGAGAGGAAGAGCTGCACCGTTGTCACGTCGGCCACAGGCAAGCTGGCCGGCATTGACATCGAGGCGGTGAAGAAGGCGGTCAAGGACTTGGAGCCGGCTCCTAGCTTCGCATTGGCACAAACATAATCATAAGCATCGTCTTCATTGTGTTGTACATAGATATGAAAATCGAGCTCATCTGACCAACAAATGTGACCAAGAATTCGGTTTCTTGTAGTTACTTCAGTTCAGGTTCAGCACACGAATATATATTGACGCACCCAGGCGTATTCCATGTTTGTAAATTTGAGTGACTTCTCTAAATAAATGACCAAATACAAATGTATGCGACAGTTCACGAAACAGGCTGCTTTATAGCTCACAGTGGGTTTCCCGGCGATGCGTTGAACTCGCTTCCCCTTTTCTCCTTCTTTGGACTGTTGTATTTCCGTTATGTTGCAGTAATGGAAAGGGGTAATGCCCGGTTAAAAAAAAAAAAGGCTGCTTTATAGATATAAGGCACAAACCAAAATATATGGCAAAATGATGCAAGATGACGATGGAGCCCTCTTACACAGCAGATGCAAATCCCGAAATAGCCAGACAATCTAAATGCATGCGACTACATTGCCGAAAGATAATACAAGTACGTCTGAATATAACGTCAAGACACGCCATAGGACACCTGACTTCCATGACAGCCCGTCAGGAGGGGAAACGGCGGTGTACACTGGCACGGAGAGAAGAACCACAACAACATCCTCAAGACAAGCACGCCACTCGTGAGCGTCACCGCCGTCGACGCCAAAGCCTTGTGCTTTCATTCGGCAGCTCGCCCGTGCCACCAAGATGAACCCAGAACCGCCTCGACAAGCACAAGCCACCATATCCAGATCTGGGTGACGCTACTGTCCACGACAAAGAATGCGCCCGAGTCACCTACCGCCACACCGCTCGCCACCCAGAAGACCAAGAGACATAGGCAACACTGCCGCCATGATGCCCGCTGGAGAACCAAACATGCAGACCACCATCCGGGGCCACCGCCCCGGCATCCATGCCCCCACACACCACCAATCATCCACTTCACGGCCACCCAACCATAGTAGGAGGAGAAAAAGGCACCTCCTTCACTCCTAGCCCAACATCAGCCACCGGCTTTGGATCGGTGCCTCCATGGTAGGAAGTGCCCACTCTTGGCTGAAGGAAATATGCCCTAAAGGCAATGATAAAGTTGTTATTTATATTTTCTCATATCATGATAAATGTTTATTATTCATGCTAGAATTGTATTAACCGGAAACTTAGTACATGCGTGATTACATAGACAAACAGAGTGTCACTAGTATGCCTCTACTTGACTAGCTCGTTGAATCAAAGGTGGTTAAATTTTCTAGCCATAGACATGAGTTGTCATTTGATTAACGGGGTCACATCATTAGAGAATGATGTGATTGACTTGACCCATTCCGTTAGCTTAGCACTTGATCGTTTAGTTTATTGCTATTGCTTTCTTGATGACTTATACGTGTTCCTATGACTATGAGATTATGCAACTCCCGAATACCGGAGGAACACTTAGTGTGATATCAAACATCACAACGTAACTGGGTGATTATAAAGATGCTCTACAGGTGTCTCCGATGGTGTTTGTTAGGTTGGCATAGATCGAGATTAGGATTTGTCACTCCGTGTTACGGAGAGGTATCTCTGGGCCCTCTCGGTAATGCGCATCACTATAAGCCTTGCAAGCAATGTGACTAATGAGTTAGTTGCGGGATGATGCATTACGGAACGAGTAAAGAGACTTGCCGGTAAGGAGATTGAACTAGGTATTGAGATACCGACGATCGAATCTCGGGCAAGTAACATACCGATGACAAAGGGAACAACGTATGTTGTTATGCGGTTTGACCGATAAATATCTTCGTAGAATATGTAGGAACCAATATGAGCATCCAGGTTCCGCTATTGGTTATTGACCAGAGACGAGTCTCGGTCATGTCTACATAGTTCTCGAACTCGTAGGATCTGCACGCTTAACGTTCGGTGACGATCGGTATTATGAGTTTATGTGTTTTGATGTACCGAAGGTTGTTCGGAGTCTCGGATGTGATCACGGACATGACGAGGAGTCTCGAAATGGTTAAGACATAAAGATCAATATATTGGATGGCTATGTTTGGATATCGGAATGGTTCCGGGTGAGTTCGGGCATTTACCGGAGTACCGGGAGGTTACCGGAACCACCCGGGGAGTATATAGGCCTTATTTGGCCTTAGTGGGAGAGAGGAGGCGGCCAAGGAGGGGGCGCCCCCCCCCCCAAGCCCAATCCGAATTGGGTGGGGGGTCGGCCCCCCTTTCCTTTGTAACACCCGGATGATTAAGGAACAGTAATCACCCCGGTTACTGTGACTAACCTCACGTTGATTCGAACCCGTTTTAAAACAAAAATCAAAACAAAAGCAAGCGATAAAAAGTTTCAAAACAAAAACTAAAAATGTTCGGGGGTTGTCTAAAATAGCAAACCTAATTATGGTGGGGTGCACTAAATTTTGTAAAATGTTTTGACAATTTAAATAAGCTAAAAACAGAAAAGAAGAAAATAATAAAAAAAGAAAAAGTAAACAAAAGGAGGAGGAACCCCTGGCCCATCTGGGCCAGCCCTTCCCCCCTGGCCCAGCCAGCTCCTCCCACTGCCCCCTCACCTGGCCCAGTCCCTCCTTGGGCCGGCCCAACCGGCGCGCCCCTTAACCCCCTCCATGGTGAAACCCTAGCCGAGCATTACCCACGCATTCCTCCCCGATCCCTTCCTCTCCTCGCCTGATCCGGATCGGGAGAACCCCGCGCCCTCGTGGCCCCTGGCCCCCCAACCGGCCGCCCCGTTCCCCTCCTCCTCCTCGCCCTTATCGCAGCGCCTCGCCGCCGCGGATCGACCCCGACCTCCCCCGCCTCACCGGACGCCTCCCCGACGCCGGCGATAGCTTCCCCGCCCGCCTCCTCGCCGGACACCATCAACCTTCCGCACCACCGCCTAGTCCCCACGGCCCCATTGTGAGCTTCACCACTCTTCCTCCGTCGTTCTCCTCCCCCCTCCCGAACGACGCGTCGCCCGAACTCGGCTCCGACCCTCCGGCCGTCCGCGCCACGCCGTTCCTCCTCCTCTTCTTTTCCCGCCAACGGCGAGCTTCACCCCTCGCCGTGCCTACCGCCGCCGCCGCTTGGCGCCGCTCTCTTTTGCCCCGTCGACGCCTCCGCCGACCCGACGCCACTGTCGCCGGCGACCTCGCCCTCGCCAAAGAACCCCCCACGGCCCTTTTTTCGCGTCCCCACGGTGACGCTGCGCCGATCAAGTGACGCCATGCCATGTCCGCTCCTCCGCCGCTGGCGCCGCTTGCGGCAGCCACCCTCGCCGTGGCTGCGGCCCCTCCGGCCGCCGTCGTGGCCTCGGCCTCCCGTTTGCACCCAAACGGGCGCTCAACTGCGCCCCGCCCATTCGGCCTCGGGCACGGGCATCGCCCCGCACGCCCGCATGCCCGTATGGTCCCCCTGGGCCGATGACATGGGGGCCCCGCCCCCACCGAATGGATTTATTAATAAACAGGAAATAAAAATTAAATGAAACTAATTAAGTAATTAATTAATTAATTAAGTAATTAATTAATCTAATTAATTCTGATTAATTAACCCTAATCACTAATTAACCTAATTAACTAATGTTAATTAACTTTGATTAGGTTAATTATATAATGTAGAATGACATGCAGGACCCACTGTCAGGTTGACTCGATCAACCACATTGATTCTTGACGTCAAGCATGACATCATCTTGATGTCATAAATACATTTTCAATTAATTAAATAATTAATAAAATTCCGTAAATTAATAAAATCTTTTAAAATCATATCTTTTAATCCGTAACCGGTTAAAATATTTTCAACATGAAAGTTACTCGAACGGCGAGGCGATTCCGGATACGATCCGTTAAATCGACCACACACCCCTAACCTATCGAACCTGCAACTTTTCCCCTCGGCTCCTCGCTGAAAACCCTAAACACCGGAATACTTTCCGGATGTTTTCCCTAACCAGTACCCCTCATACCACGTTAGGGCACGCCTAGCATCGCTTCTTGGCATGTCATGCATCGATATGCTTCATTTACTTTGTATTCATTGTTTCTTCCCCTCTTCTCTCCGGTAGAGACTACGAGACCGACGCCGCTGCGGTGGCGGTTCGACTACGGTGTTGGCGACCCTCTCTCTTGCGAGCAACCAGGCAAGCCCCCTCCCCTTGATCACCCGATATCGCCTACTCTTATCTACTTTGCTTGCATTAGAGTAGTATAGCATGTTCTTGTTTTGGATACTCCTATACCGCTGCATAGCTTTGTCCTTGTAACTTCATTTGTTACCTTACCGCAATCCTATATGCTTAGTATAGGATGCTAGTACTTTCATCTGTGGCCCTACTTTCTTGTCCGTCTGCTGTGCTATACTATCGGGCCGTGATCACGGGAGTTGATCACGGTATATACTATATACTTATACATGATACATGTGAGACTAAAGTCGGGTCGGTGATGGAGCACCATGAGTGGATCTTTGAGGCGGAGCGACAGGTAGGTTGAGACCGCCTAGAGAGAGGTGGGCCTGGCTCTGTTCGGCGTTCATGGTTACTTAACACGCTTAACGAGGTCTTGGTATTTGATCCGGGTTGGCTACGAGCTTATACGCACTAACCATCTACGCGGGAGTAGTTATGGGTATCCGGCGTCGTGGTATCACCAAGCACTTCAGACATCGGTGACGGCGGCGGCCGGATTGGGCTGAGCGCTGTTAGGCTAGGTGCGCTTCGGCCGCCCGCAACATGCATCTTGGTGTGCTTTCGAGGCGATGGGCCCAGACCCTGGCGCTTAGGTTTAGACCGGCGTGTTGGCCTCTCTGTTGTGCCTAGGTGGGGCTGCGGCGTGTTGATCTTCCGCGGCGGGCATGACCCAGAAAGTGTGTCCGGCCAAATGGGATCAAGCGTCTTTGGGTAAGATGGTGCACCCTGCAGGAAGTTAATCTATTCGGATAGCCGTGATCTTGATAATAGGGCGACTTGGAGTTGTACCTTGAGCTTATGACAACTAGAACCGGATACTTGATAAAACACACCCTTCCAAGTGCCGATACAACGGTGGTCGCTCTCGCTCGGGGTTATGGCGGGGATTGCGGGTAGGATTATTGCTATATGATGTTACTTGGCGGACTTCGTTGTCCTCTTACATGCATTGCAAGACCGGTGTCGAAGCGTAGTCTTCGTTAAGACTAGCTATCCCCTCTTATTACGGCATTCTGCATTCGGTCCTCGATATGGCCCTTTACACATATATCCATGCATATGTAGTGTAGCTCCTTGCTTGCAGTACTTTGGATGAGTACTCACGGTTGCCTTGTTCCCCTTTCTCCCTATCTCTACTCGATTGCGCAACTGCACGATGGAGCCCAGGGCAGACGCCACCGCCACGGCGACTACTACTGCGGAGGTGCCTACTACTACGTGCAGCCGGCACGCGGCGACACGGGGAGTGACCTAGGAGGATCCAGTGCGGGAGGCCTGCTCCTCTTCGATCTGTATCCCGGTTTGTGCTAGCCTTCTTAAGGCAAACTTGTTTAACTTATGTCTATACTCAGATATTGTTGCTTCACGACTTCGTCTATGATCGAGCACTTGTATTCGAGCCCTCGAGGCCCTGGCTTGTATTATGATGCTTGTATGACTTATTTTATTTGTAGAGTTGTGTTGTGATATCTTCCGTGAGTCCTTGATCTTGATCGTACACATTTGCGTGCATGATTAGTGTACGATTGAATCGAGGGCGTCACAAGTTGGTATCGAGCCATTGCTGTAGGAATCCCCTTCCACACTCCTTGGCCAAGTCGAGTCTAGACATTGCAAAACTTTACTAACTTGGCTGTGTGCCTTACGGGCCCACGCCGCCATCGGGTGGTACTAGGATCTTTTACTCCTCGACCTTTACTCGGGACTCGAACTCTCTTCTACTCGGGTTAAACGATTTTACTAACTATCACTAGGATCCCGTGATCGCATTCACCCCAAAGTTGGATATAGCCTTAGTTGTTTTGGAGTTGTATTTGAGCAATTTCCACACTTGTCATTTGACTCCTTTGGAAGCGTCTTTGTTTTCAGATGGAACCCACGAGGTAGGTCGTGCGCCACACGACGGCCATTGGTGCCTCGGGATCACTGCGGTGCTAGCCGAGATGATGACCTATCCGGGTTATCGCTGCACCCCGAGTACACCGTCTATGAGGAGTACCGGGACTATAACCAGAGCGAGACCGCACCACCGCCCACCTCTACTCTCGGAGTACGAGTCCACTCTTGGCTGCACACCGCACATGGTGTTGGAGTGACTATCGATATGGCAGTCCACGATGCTGCGCTTATGCTGCTCGACACGTCTTCGTGCGAGTATCGAGTTGGACACCTCCCCTTCGGGCACATTGCTATCGCGTCGATGTTGGTGAGGAGGGTTACTACACCGCTGCCTACACCATCGTCACCAGAGAGAGCCTTCCACCATCGAACTTTGTTCGCATGTCGATGGGCTGGATCGAGCTAACCGAGCTCTTCGCCACGAGTTGTACATCACCCGTCGGCACCTCTACCGTGCTCGACGCTGATGCACCCCTTTGTCCGATCCGAGAGCTGCCGCGTTCTGCGATCTACCCAGCCAGACCGTGATGCCCTAGGGTGTCGGTTGGCTACGACGGGAGGCTACTCTCCCGCACTTGGCCCTTTTACGCCACACGGACGCCGGATTCAGCACCGAGTATCCGCGGCCCCAGTCACCGACATGGAGGACTATCCATTGCCGCACTATCAGCTTTCAGCTCTGACTACCTCCGCGAGCACCGCGTGGGACCTGATGTAGACTTGCTTGTTAGTGTTTGATGTGTTCGCAGCGAGCTCTGCGTGCCGCCTATGATGTAGTAGTCTATGTCTTGGACTCTATGTATCGAACTCTATGCATGATTCCTTTTGTAAGATATGCCAACTACTATGTAGTTCCCATCGTCGCTTTCATTATGCATGTTTCGTCATGAATGATTCTCGTCTTTTGTTTAATTTCTCAAATCTGAACTACCTGTTATATAATAGCGGGATGGTTAGGCCAGCAGTCGTGGTCGTGGTGCCAACTTCCCACCACCGCTCGAGTACATGGCTGGTATGATCCAACAGCTCGAGATGAATCGCCAGTTCATGGAGAACATGATGGCTCGCCTCGCCCCAATATGAAGCAAAGACCCAAACGGAACAACTCTGCAGGATTTCATACGCTGAACCCGGCGTGTACCGCAGCTCAACCCAGCCATCGGATGTCGATGATCGGCTCCGTGACATCAGCTATGAGATGGAGTCTGCCGATGTAGCCTCGCCAGCTATGTCGCCTTTGCTTCCTTCTTCTGAAGGGACCCGCAGCTCAATGGTGGGACAGCCACGGCGTACTCTGCCAGCTTGGAACACACATCACCTGCCGGACTTCCAAGCTGCCTTCCGTGCCGCTTCATCCCTCAAGGGTCATGGACGGAAGAAGCGTGAGTTCGCAACCTCACCCAAGGCAACAAGACTGTTGAAGCCTATCATCAACGAGTTCTGGACTTGTCTCGCTATATGTCAAGAGGATATTGCAACCGATGCACGCCGACGGAGAAGTTCGTGACGGTCTTCAAGTCGACATCAAGCTCGCACTCTAGTGCACGACTTTGCTGATTTCGCCACCTTGGTGAACAAAGCTATCAATGTCGAAACGGCTGCAGGAATACCAGAGCTCTAACAGCGCAACTGTGACACGGGTTCATCTTTCGCCCGTCCTCGAGAAGCGCAAGATATGGATTCCCAACGGTATGTACCAGCCGAATGCACTGCTCCAAGGCGTAACTATGCTACACCTCTGCGCCTACAACTAACTAAGCAAATAAGCTTCCAGCTCCACCACCCCAAGCTCCTGTTCCCACTCCCAATAATGGTTTGTGCTTGGTGCGGACAGCGAGGCACCGTGCTAGAGAATGCAACGAACCGTAATCAGTGGCCCTTCCAAAGAGAGCTGGTCGTGGAAACACCCGTAACCGCAACAACACCGGCAAGTCTTATGGGCAAGCTCGGGCCAACCACGTTGATCTGAATGAAGCTCAAGACCAACTCGCTCATCGTGATGGGTACACTTCTCGTAAATTCAGTACCAAAGATGCGCCTTATTTGATACAGGGCATCGCATTCATTCATGTCTCAAGATTTTGCATTCATGCATGGCATTAAAAGTGAAGACATGAATGCTTCACTATTAGTACACACCCCGCGGGCCAATGTCGGACCTCCATGATTTGCAACGTCCCGTTGAAATCGAAGGAATGGAATTCCTTGTCTCTCCCATCGTTTGAAGTCTTGTAGCATTGACCTCATTCGGGAATGAATTGGTTGAAAGCGCATCTGGCGCCAATCGTTTGCGCCACTAAGACCGGCCCATCTGCTACACCCTTCGATGAAATAGTCACTTACCAAGCTCATCGGTGCAAAATGCCGAGGCAAGGCTCTATGCATTGAATGCATTGAACGCCGCACCCCTCGAGGGTATTGAAAACATTCCTGTCGTTCGCGACTTCCAAGACGTCTTTCCTGAAGAACTTCCAGGGATTCCCCCTGCTAGAGCTGTCGAATTCGTCATCGACTTGAAACTGTGCACCACTCCTATAGCCAAGCGTCCCTACAAGATGCCGCCGCATGAACTCCTTGAGCTAAAGGAGGAAATCGACAAATCTCTTCAAAGTGGCTTCATTCGCCCAAGTTGCTCTCCTTGGGGAGCACCTTCTCTCTTTGTTAAGAAGAAGGATGGGACAAACCGATTGGTCCAAGACTACCGTCCCATAAATCAAGCTACCATTCGAATAAGTATCCTCTTCCTCGGATCAATGATCTTTATGATCAAGCGGCTGGTTCGTCGGTGTTCTCGAAACTCGACTTGAGGTTGGGTTACCACCAGATCCGTTCGTGAGGAGGATATCCCCAAGACCGCCTTTGTGACTCGTTATGGTTCATACGAGTACACCGTCATGTCTTCGGCTTAACCAATGCTCCAGCCACCTTCTCTACCGATGAACTATATATTCATGGATTACCTCGACAAGTTCGTCGTGGTTTACCCGGATGATATCCTGATCTTTTCCAAGAATGAAGAAGAACATGTGAACATCTTCGTCTTGTGCTTTGGAAAAGCTACGAGAGCATCAACTCTATGCCAAGTTCTCCAAATGTGAATTCGGCTTCCCAAGTAACCTATCTTGGGCATGTCATTTCTAAGGATGGTATTGCCGTCAACCCCGAAAGAGTTCAGGCTATTCTCGATTGGACTCCTCCAAGAACGCAGCAAGTCGAAGTTTTCTCGGTCTCGCTTGACTATTGCCGCCGATTCGCCGAGAACTTCTCCAAGATTGCCGTGCCTCGACTAACCTGTTGTATAAGGCGTCAAATTCCAATGGATGATAAGTGTCGGGAAAGTTTCAGCAGTCAAAGACAAGTTGACTTCGCCCGTGCTAGCTCCTCCCGATACTAAGAAGGACTTCGTCATTTATCGCGACGCTTCTCGTCAAGGATTAGGCGGTGTCCTAATGCAAGAGCGCAAAGTAGTTGCTTATGCCTCTCGACATTCGCCCTCACGAGGAGAACTACCCAGTTCATGACCTCGAACTTGCTGCGTCATTCATGCATCAAGCGATGGCGACATTACCTTCTCGTAATCGTTGCGAGATCTTCACCGCCACCAAAGTCTGAAGTATCTGTTTACTCAGCCGGACTGAACCTCCGTCGCCAGAGATGGATGGAGACTGCATTGCAGACTTTGATTTGGGTATTTCCTATACGCCGAGCAAGGCTAATGTAATGGCTGATGCCTTGAGCCGCAAGTCTTATCGCAACCACCTTGAGTTCACAAAGTTCAGCCCTCACTTGTTAAAGAATTCAGAAAGCTGAACCTCCATATTGTTCCTCCGTGCACTCGCCCTCCTCCGGAGTTCCGCAAGATGAATCTCCGTGTTGTTCCCTGTGGTTCCTCTATACCTCGGCTGTTGAACCCGATCTCGTGGGCACCATAAAGACAATGCAGGATTTGACTCAAGTCTACAAGATTAAGCAAGACATCAAGAAAGGAAATCCTCATCCTTCACTATTGCCGATGATGGCGCCTTGTACTTCAAGGGCCGCCTAGTGGTGCCGTGTAAGAAGGAAAACCTGAATATGACTCGAAGGTTATGAAAGAAGCTCATGATACGCCTCTATGTATCCACCACGGCAAGTACAAAGATGTACCAAGACATTCGCCGAGATTCCGTGGTCTAATATGAAGCAAGACATCGCTTCGCTATGTTTACGAGTGTGACGTTTGCCGTCGTATCAAAGCAGAAATCAAAGGCCCTCTTTGGAACTCGCAGCCTATCTCTATTCCTGAATGGAAATGGGACCATGTTGAAATGGACTTCATCCTTTGGATTTCCCAAATCGCAGAAAGGTAATGATGCTATTCTTGTCGTCATTGACGGCTTTCTAAAGTTGCACATTTTATGGCGGTCAAAGAAACGATCATCGCTAGCCAGCTTGCAACGCTCTATATGTCCGAATTGTTTCACTTCACGGTATTCCACTGGTTATCGATTCGGACCGTGGCAGCTTATTCACTTCAAGATTCGGGCAAGTTTTCAAGAAGCTATGGGGACTCATTTATCTTTCAAGATCGCTTTTCATCCGCAGCCTCAAGGGCAAGTTGAACGTGTCAACCAAATTCTCAAGACATGCTTCGAGCTTGTGTCGTTTCATTCGCAAGAAATGGGAGGAATCTCTCCCGTATGCTGAGTTCTCTTATAATAATAGCTATCAAGCTAGTGCGAAGATGGCCCCTTCAAGTGTTATATGGACGAAAGTGCCGAACCCTCCGAACTGGTCGAAAGCGGGAACGCCCACTCTTGGTCCGGATATTATCCAACATGCCAAGAACAAGTCCGCATTATTCGCGAGAATCTCAAGACCGCTCAATCGCGTAAAAGAGTAATTATGACCGTCATCACAAAGACATGGTCTATCAACTTTGGCGAAAAGGCCTATCTTCGCGTTACACCAATGAAGGGTTCTCACCGCTTCGGGATCAAGGGCAAGTTAGCTCCTCGCTATATTGGCCCATTCACTATTCTGGAAAGGCGTGGAAAAGTGGCCTACCAACTGGAGCTTCCGTCGAACCTCTCACAGGTTCACGATGTGTTCCACGTGTCCCAACTCCGACGCTGCTTCAAGGACCCAATCCGAGCAGCGGACCATGAAGTGCTCGAATTGCAACAGGACCTCTCCTATAAAGAGCATCGGTCCGCATTCTCGACCAAGCTGAACGCCGCACACGCCGGAAGGCGATCAAGTTCCTCAAAGTACAAAGATGGTCGAATCACTCAAGACGAAGCCACCGGGAACGCGAGGATCGCCTTGAGATGAATATCCGCACTCTTTCCTTCTACCTCCTAAATCTCGGACGAGATTTCTTGTAGTGGAGGAGATTTGTAACACCGGATGATTAAGGAACAGTAATCACCCGATTCATGTGACTAACCTCACGTTGATTGAACCCGTTTTAAAACAAAATCAAAACAAAAGCAAGCGATAAAAAGTTTCAAAACAAAACTAAAAATGTTCGGGGTTGTCTAAAATAGCAAACCTAATTATGGTGGGGTGCACTAAATTTTGTAAAATGTTTTGACAATTTAAATAAGCTAAAAACAGAAAAGAAGAAAATAATAAAAAAAAAGAAAAAGTAAACAAAAGGAGGGAGGGAACCCCCCTGGCCCATCTGGGCCAGCCCTTCCCCCCTGGCCCAGCCAGCTCCTCCCACTGCCCCTCACCCCTGGCCTGGGCCCTCCCTTGGCCGCCCAACCAGCGCCCCTTAACCCCCCCCTCCATGGTGAAACCCTAGCCGACAGCCCCCGCATTCCTCCCCGATCCCTTTCCTCTCCTCGCCCGATCCAGATCGGGCGAGAACCCCAGCGCCTGCCGTGTGCCCGGCCGCCCCCAACCGGTTGCGCTCCCCCTCCTCCTCTCTCCACCGCCTGGGTCCCTCCTCCCTCCCCCGCTGGCGCGGGCCGCATGGATCGACCCCGACCTCCCCGCCTCACGGACGCCTCCCGACGCCGGAGATAGCTTCCCGCCCGCCTCGCGGACACCATCAACCTTCCCCGCGCCCGCCGCTTAGTCCCCACGGCCCATTGTGAGCTTCACCACTCCTTCCTCCCCCGTCGTTCTCCTCCCCTCCGAACGACGCCGTCGCCCGAACTCGGCTCCGACCCTCCGGCCGTCCATGCCCGCCCGTTCCCTCCTCCTCTTCTTTTTTTCTCGCCGAACGGCGCACCTCGCCTGTGTTTACCGCCCGCCGCCGCCTTGGCCGCTTCCCCTCTGCCGACGACCGTCCGCCGCCCGGACGCCACGCCCGCGTCGCGGCGCCTCGTCCTCGCTAAAGAACCCCGGCCCTTTTTCGACGCGTCCCCCGGTGACGCGGCAAGGCTGACAGTGACGCTGCCATGTCCGCTCCTCCGCCGCTGGCGCGCGCTGGCATGGCCGCCACCTCGCCGTGGTTGCGGCCCCTCCGCCGCTGTCGTGGCCTCGGCCTCCCCGCTTGCGCCCAAACAGGCGCTCAATCGCGCCCGCTGTTCGGCCTCGAACACAGGCATCGCCTCGCACGCTCAAGATGCCCGTATGGTCCCCCTGGTCGATGACATGGGGCCCCGCCCCCACCGAATGGATTTATTAATAAACAGAAATAAAAATTAAATGAAACTAATTAAGTAATTAATTAATTAATTAATTAGTTAATTAAATAATTAATCTAATTAATTCTGATTAATTAACCTAATCACTAATTAACCTAATTAACTAATGTTAATTAACTTTGATTAGGTTAATTAGATAATGAAGAATGACATGCGGGACCCACACTGTCAGGTTGACTCAGTCAACCCTGTTGATCTTGACGTCAAGATGACATCATGCCGATGTCATAAATACATTTTCAATTAATTAAATAATTAATAAAATTCCGTAAATTAATAAAATCTTTTAAAATCATATCTTTTAATCCGTAACCCGGATTAAAATATTTTCAACATGAAAGTTACTCGTAACGACGAGACGATTCCGGATACATGATCCGCTCGTCGCCCACACACCCCTAACCTATCGAACCTGCAACTTTTCCCCTCGCCTCCTCGCTCAAAACCCTAAACACCGGAATACTTTCACGGATGTTTTCCCCAACCAAGTACCCCTCATACCACGTTAGGGCACGCCTAGCATCGCTTCTTGGCATGTCATGCATCGATATGCATCTGCTTACTTTGTATTCATTGTTTCTTCCCCTCTTCTCTCCTAGAGACTACGAGACCGACGCCGCAACTGCGGTGGCGGTTCGACTACGGTGTTGGCGACCCTCTCTCTTGCAGAGCAACCAGCAAGCCCCCTTGATCACCCGATATCGCCTACTCTTATCTACACCGCTTGCATTAGAGTAGTATATCATGTTATTGTTTTCGGATACTCCTATACCGCTGCATAGCTCTGTCCTTGTAACTTCATTGTTACCTTACCGCAATCCTATATGCTTAGTATAGGATGCTAGTACTTTCATCTGTGGCCCTACTTTCTTGTCCGTCCGCGTGCTATACTATCGGGCCGTGATCACTCGGGAGTTGATCACGGGTATATACTATATACTTATACATGATACATGTGAGACTAAAGTCGGTGGTGATGGAGCACCATGAGTGGATCTTTGAGGCGAGCGGCAGGGCAGGTTGAGACCGCCTAGGAGAGAGGTGGGCCTGGCCCTGTTCGGGCGCTCGGTTACTTAACACGCTTAACGAGGTCTTGGTATTTGATCTGGGTTGGCTACGAGCTTATACGCACTAACCATCTACGCGGGAGTAGTTATGGGTATCCCGACGTCGTGGTATCGGTGAAGCACTTCAGACGTCACGACGGAGCGGCGCGGCCGGATTGGATCGAACGCTGTTAGGCTAGGTCTGCTTCCGGCCGCCTCAGAACGCTTGTGTGTGCTCGTAGGCGATGGGCCTGCACTGGCGCTTAGGTTTAGACCGGCGGTTGGCCTCTCTGTTGTGCCTAGGTGGGGCTGCGACGTGTTGATCTTCGCGCCGGGCATGACCTGTGAAAGTGTGTCCGAAGTTAATCTATTCGGATAGCCGTGATCTTGGTAACAGGGCGACTTGGAGTTGTACCTTGAGCTTATGACAACTAGAACCGGATACTTGATAAAACACACCTTCCAAGTGCCGATACAACCGGTGGTCGCTCTCGCTCGTGGTTATGAGCAGGGATTGCTGGGTAGGATTATTGCTATATGATGTTACTTGGCGGACTTCCGTTGTCCTCTTCATCATTGCGAGAGACGGTGTCCGAGCGTAGTCTTCGTTAAGACTAGCTATCCCCTCTTATTCGGCATTCGCAGATTCACCACCGATATGGCCCTTTACACATATATCCATGCATATGTAGTGTAGCTCCTTGCTTTGTAGTACTTTGGATGAGTACTCACGGTTGCCTTGTTCCCCTTTTCCCCTATCTCTACTCGATTGCTCGCAACTGCACGATGGAGCCCAGAGCGACGCCACCGCCCACGGCGACTACTACTCCGGAGGTGCCTACTACTACGTGCAGCCCGGCGACGGCGACCAGGAGTGACCTAGGAGGATCCTGCAGGAGGCCTGCTCCTCTTCGATCAGATATCAGTTTGTGCTAGCCTTCTTAAGGCAAACTTGTTTAACTTATGTCGTACTCAGATATTGTTGCTTCCGCTGACTCGTCTATGATCGAGCACTTGTATTCGAGCCCTCGAGGCCCTCGGCTTGTATTATGATGCTTGTATGACTTATTTTATTTGTAGAGTTATGTTGTGATATCTTCCCGTGAGTCCTTGATCTTGATCGTACACATTTGCGTGCATGATTAGTGTACGATTGAATCGAGGGCGTCACATCCTTCCTCCCTCTCTCCTCCTTCCTTCCTCTCCTACTCCAACTATGGAAGGGGGGGGGGGGAATCCTACTCCCCTAGGGCGTGCCATAGAGAGGGCCGCCCCTCCCCTCCTCCACTCCTTTATATACGGCGAAGGGGGCACCCCATAGACACACAAGTTGGTTGTTTAACCGTGTGCGGTGGCCCCTCCACAGATTTTCACCTCGGTCATATCATTGTAGTGCTTAGGTGAAGCCCTGCGTCGGTAACTTCATCATCACCGTCATCACGCCGTCGTGCTGACGAAGCTCTCCCTCGACACTCAGCTGGATCTAGAGTTCGTGGGACGTCACCGAGCTGAACGTGTGCAGATCGCGGAGGTGCCGTACTTTCGGTACTAGGATCGGTCGGATCTTGAAGACGTACGACTACATCAACCGCGTTGTCATAACGCTTCCGCTTTCGGTCTACGAGGGTACGTGGACAATGCTCTCCCCTCTCGTTGCTATGCATCACCTAGATGGATCTTGCGTGTACGTAGGATTTCTTTTTTTGAAATTACTGCGTTCCCCAACATTGCCTCCCTAACTTCCGGTGGGCCGGCAGGAAACCACCTAGTGACTGCCGACGGTCGCTACCAAGCAAACTCGAACGCTGCCATGTTTGTGGCCACCGGTGTGGATCGGTCTGATAACACGGCAGCACTCAAAGAGCCCAAATCGGACGAACGTGACCAACAGGCGCAACAGGTAAGAAGAGCACAACATGAAGGTACCCAATGCAAACCAAGTCAGTGCCAGGGTGTTCGACGACAAGCATTCAACGGTGCAGGCAGTCTTGGCAGTGCAGGAACTGCAGCTATGGCAGAAGGCGTGGAAACGCAAGGCGGGCGTGCGTGAGGAGTAGGTGTTTGGTAATTGTGGGAGGCGGGTTTGGTATTTCGGTTGGGCTCAAGAGCTTGTTCTTGCCTAACTTAACTCTTGTAATTAAAACCCCTTCCTCTCTTAATGGAGGTTGTTGCTTGTTCTTGTAAAATGATATTAAAGACATTCTACTTGTTGGGGAAGTCCCCTTAGCTCAAGCTCACATGCACCTTGTGAACAGTAAATTTTAAAAAATTGCAAATAAATACAAAAAATTATGAATTTTATTGTGGCAAACACTTGTGAATGTTTTGAGTGCTTGCAAAGTTTCATTACGAAGCGAGATTCAAGGAAGTTCTGCCAAAAAAATCGATGCTCCAAAATGCTTTCGAAAATAGCATTTTCGACCTCCGATTTTGTTTTCTTTGCCACAACTTCCACGAATGTTATTTCATGATAAAAGTTTGCAAGCATTCAAAACATTCAACAATGTTTTCCCGAGGTCATTTGAGCTCGAGGTAAGATACTTTGCATGTCATTTGTTGGCTTCTTTCCACTTCTCCAGTTTGTACTATTTACTATACAGTGGATTTTTTGTCGGGTACTTCATTTTGATGAGAGGATTGATACTTGCTCTTCTGTAAACTGAATCTCATAAATCCTAGCCAAGTTTGTAATATAACAAAGAAATTTTATATTCTTTTCCAAAATTCTTGTGTAAGGATACTCCATTGTTGCCACCCTCTTTTAGGGATTTCTCGTTTTCCAAAAAGATACATTTTTTATTAATTTCATCTTCAATATTTTCAATCAAAGTAAACAAGTGAGAATATTCATAGATTTTCACAGAGACATTTGTGAAAGGGAAGTTAGCTGTGGGAGAGCAGTAAGACCTGTGTCGCACAAATGACAAATTTAGAATCGCAATTTTGTCTGTGAGTATTTTTTGGTTGACAAAAGGAGCCCAGGCTCCCAATTTCATTGCATAAAATTGATAATAATATAAAACGCCCAACAGGAGGACGAACGTTTAATTCATTGCGTCACCTGGCCGTCGACCTGATCTACTGCACGCTGGTAGCAACCCCTAGGAATAGCATAAAACATACAGAAAGTAGCCGAAACCATACAGTAAAGCTACCATAGGGGGCCAGCATTGCTTTCTGTGATAAAACTCAGCAGGCACAAGTCGAAGGTGTTTGGCCCCACTACCTTGTTTCTGGAATTTTTGGGAACTTCGAAACTATGAAGCTTAATGCACGAGGTTCCCCGCAGGAACTCAAAAATGCTTCAAAGCTAGGACGTAGAGAACAGGTCATTCCTTGCTTTGAAGACCAAAAGGTTCTACATCCGTTCCTGATACCTCTCAATCCTACGCATTCTGGGGAATGGCTCGACTGGCACGGAATGCCTCTCAATCCGACAATTGTCAAGCAAATTGATGTTCTCACATGCAACATATGCAAAGTCTGCTATATAGTCGTGACTCGCCAACTATGCATCTCGGTGTTTAATTCCATTGGTACACAATGAGTTCATCACAATAAAGTAAGACAATATGTTAAGGCCCCAACAACCATAAGCACACCAGGATTCATTTCCCTAGTCACATGATGACCATCGTTTGCATCACGTACTAGCATTATGGCTCTCTACACATCTGCACATGTTGTTGATGTCAAACAAGATCCGTCACCAGCGGATTGAATGGCAAAAGAAAACATTCGGAATCGTTGTTGTACATTAAGAGCATCTCCACTCACGCCCCCAACAGGTCCCCCAGGGCGAAGTTTTTCGCGCCGGCGTCGAAAAAAACCCTCAATCATGGCAAAGGACACCGAAATTCGCCGGCTCGGCCCATTTTTTGGCCCGGCGATCCCAGACCGAACCCAGCGCACTGGGGGCGCTTGGGGCTTCGGCGGAAGGAAAAACCGCGCCTGGGCCACCAATGTCAGGCGGAAAAGCATCTTCCACTTCCATACTCTCTCCCCCGCGTGCACGCCCTTCCACCGCCGTGCCGATCCCGGCGCCGCCTACCCACCCTCCGCCGCTAGATAGGTCATTCTCTCGCCGGAAAAGAGAGGGTTCCGCCGCGGCAGCCGCCACCCGCTCCTGGGCGAGCTGTCCGACGCTCCGGCCACGCAGGGTGGGAATACTGGCAGCTGCGCGCCTACCTGTTGGGGAACGCAGTAATTTCAAAAAAATTCATACGTACACGCAGGATCATGGTGATGCATAGCAAGGAGAGGGGAGAGTGTGTCCACGTACCCTCGTAGACTGAAAGCGGAAGCGTTATGACAACGAAGTTGATGTAGTCGTACGTCTTCACGATCCGACCGATCCAAGTACCGAACGCACGGCACCTCCGAGTTCAGCACACGTTCAGCTCGATGACGTCCCACGAACTCCGATCCAGCAGAGCTTCGAGGGAGAGTTCCGTCAGCACGACGTCGTGATGACGGTGATGATGATGCTACCAACGCAGGTCTTCGCCTAAGCACCGCTATGATATGACCGAGGTGGATTATGGTGGAGGGGGGCACCGAACATGTTGGGAAACGTAGTAATTTCAAAAAAATTCCTACGCACACGCAAGATCATGGTGATGCATAGCAACGAGAGGGGAGAGTGTTGTCCACGTACCCTCATAGACCGAAAGCGAAGCGTTATAACAACGCGGTTGATGTAGTCGCGCCTTCATGGCCCGACCGATCAAGCATCAAACTACGACACCTCCGAAGTTTTAGCACACGCTCAGCTCGATGACGATCCCGGACTCGATCCAAGCAAAGTGTCGGGGATGAGTTCCGTCGGACGACGGCGTGGTGACGATCTTGATGTTCTCTTGTCGCAGGCTTGGCCTAAGCACCGCCACAATATTATCGAGGAGAACTATGGTGGAGGGGGCACCGACACGGCTAAGAGATCTCAAGGATCAATTGTTGTCTCTAGGGTGCCCCCTGCCCGTATATAAAGGAGCAAGGGGGAGGCCGGGCGGCCCTTGCTAGGCGCGCCAGAGGAGGAGTCCTCCTCCTAGTAGGAGTAGGACTCCCTCTTCCTACTCCTACTAGGAGGGGAAGGAAGGGGAGAGGAGAGGGAAGGGGCGCCCCCCTCCTAGTCCAATTTGGACCAGAGGGGGGGGGCGGCCCACCCCTGGCTGCCCCTCTCTCTCTCCACTAAGGCCCATAAGGCCCATTACTTCTCCGGGGAGGGGGTTCGATAACCCTCCGGCACTCCGGTTTTCTCCAAATCACCGGAACACTTCGGTGTCCAATATAGTCGCCCAATATATCAATCTTTATGTCTCGACCATTTCGAGACTCCTCATCATGTCCGTGATCACATCCAGACTCGAACAACCTTCGTACATCAAAACGTGTAAACTCATAATATAACATCATCGTAACGTTATGTGCGGACCCTACGGGTTCGAGAACTATGTAGACATGACCTAGAACTGTTTTCGGTCAATAACCAATAGCGGAACACGGATGCTCATATTGGCTCCTACATATTCTACGAAGATCTTTATCGGTCAAACCGCATAACAACATACGTTGTTCCCTTTGTCATCGGTATGTTACTTGCCCGAGATTCGATCGTCGGTATCTCAATACCTAGTTCAATCTCACATTCTTGGCAAGTCTCTTTACTAGATTACGTAATGCATCATTCCGTAACTAACTCATTAGTTACATTGCTTGCAAGGCTTATAGTGATGTGCATTCTTGAGAGGGCCCGAGAGATACTGTCCGACAATCGAGTGACAAAACCTAATCTCGAAATATGCCAACTCAACATGTACCTTTGGAGAGACACTGTAGAGCTCCTTTATAATCACCCGATTCACGTTGTGACGTTTCAGAGCACACAAAGTGTTCCTCCGTAAACGGAGTTGCATAATCTCATAGTTATAGGAACTTGTATAAGTCATGAAGAAAGCAATAGCAATATACTAAACGATCAAGTGCTAAGCTAACAGAGTGGGTCAAGTCAATCACATCATTCTCCTAATGATGTGATCCCATTAATCAAATGACAACACATGTCTATGGTTAGGAAACATAACCATCTTTGATCAATGAGCTAGTCAAGCAGAGGCATACTAGTGACATTAAGTTTGTCTATGTATTCACACATGTATCATGTTTCTGGTTAATACAATTCTAGAATGAATAATAAACATTTATCATGATATGAGTAAATAAATAATAATTTTTATTATTGCCTCTAGGGCATACTTCCTTCAGAACACGGCTAAGAGAGATCAATGATCAACTTGTGTGTCTATGGGTTGCCCCCTCCCCCGTATATAAAGGAGTGGAGGAGGGGGAGGGCTGGCCCTCTCTATGGCGCGCCCTAGGGGAGTCCTACTCCCACCGGGAGTAGGATTCCCCCTTTCCTAGTAGAACTAGGAGCCCTTCCAAGTAGTAGGAGAGAAGGAAAGGGAAAAGAGAAGAGAAGGAAGGAGGGGGCGCCGCCCCTCCCCCTAGTCCAATTCGGACTAAGCCTTGGGGGCACGCAGCCTCTTCTCTCTCTTTCCCCTAAAGCCCAATAAAGCCAGTATACTCCCCGGCGAATTCCCGTAACTCTCCGGTACTCCGAAAAATACCCGAATCACTTGGAACCTTTCCGATGTCCGGATATAGTCGTCCAATATATCGATCTTTACGTCTCGACCATTTCGAGACTCCTCGTCATGTCCCCGATCTCATCCGGGACTACGAACTACCTTTGGTACATCAAAACACATAAACTCATATTACCGATCGTCACCGAACGTTAAGCGTGCGGACCCTACGGGTTCGAGAACTATGTAGACATGACCGAGACACGTCTCCGGTCAATAACCAATAGCGGAACCTGGATGCTCATATTGGCTCCTACATATTCTACGAAGATCTTTATCGGTCAAACCGCATAACAACATACGTTGTTCCCTTTGTCATCGGTATGTTACTTGCCCGAGATTCGATCGTCGGTATCTCAATACCTAGCTCAATCTCATTACCGGCAAGTCTCTTTACTCGTTCTGTAATGCATAATTTCGCAACTAAATCATTAGTCATATTGCTTGCAAGGCTTATAGTGATGTGCATTACCGAGAGGGCCCAAAGGTACCTCTCCGACAATCGGAGTGACAAATCCTAATCTTGATCTATGCCAACTCAACAAGTACCATCGGAGACACCTGTAGAGCACCTTTATAATCACCCAGTTATGTTGTGACGTTTGGTAGCACACAAAGTGTTCCTCCGGTTTTCGGGAGTTGCATAATCTCATAGTCATAGGAACATATATAAGTCATGAAGAAAGCAATAGCAGTAAACTAAAACGATCAAGTGCTAAGCTAACGGAATGGGTCAAGTCAATCACATCATTCTCCTAATGATGTGATCCCGTTTATCAAATGACAACTCATGTCTATGGTTAGGAAATGTAACCATCTTTGATCAACGAGCTAGTCAAGTAGAGGCATACTAGTGACACTTTGTTTGTCTATGTATTCACACATGTATTATGTTTCCGGTTAATACAATTCTAGCATGAATAATAAAAATTTATCATGAAATAAGGAAATAAATAATAACTTTATTATCGCCTCTAGGGCATATTTCCTTCAGTCTCCCACTTGCACTAGAGTCAATAATCCAGATCACATCGCCATGTGATTAACATCTATAGTTCACATCACCATGTGATTAACACCCATAGCTCAGATCGTCATGTGACCAACACCCAAAGGGTTCACTAGAATCAATAATCTAGTTCACATCGCTATGTGACTAACACCCAAAGAGTATGACTAACACCCAAAGAGTACTAAGGTGTGATCATGTTTTGCTTGTGAGAGAAGTTTAGTCAACGGGTCTGCCATATTCAGATCCGTATGTATTTTGCAAATTTCTATGTCAACTATGCTCTGCACGGAGCTACTCTAGCTAATTGCTCCCATTTTCATTATGTATCTAGATCGAGACTTAGAGTCATCCAGATCGGTGCCAAAGCTTGCATCGACGTAATTATTTACGACAAACCTTTTGTCACCTCCATAATCGAGAAACATATCCTTATTCCGCTAAGGGTAATTTTGACCGATGTCCAGTGATCTACTCCTAGATCACTATTGTACTCCCTTGCCAAATTTTGTGTAGGGTATACAATAGATCTGGTACACAGCATGGCATACTTTATAGAACCTATGGCTGAGGTATAGGGAATGAGTTTCGTTCTCTTTCTATCTTCTGCCATGGTCGGGCTTTGAGTCTTACTCAATTTCACACCTTGTAACATAGGCAAGAACTCTTTCTTTGACTATTCCATTTTGAACTACTTCAAAATCTTGTCAAGGTATGTACTCATTGAAAAAACCTATCAAGCGTCTTGATCTATCTCTATAGATCTTGATGCTCAATATGTAAGCAGCTTCACCGAGGTCTTTCTTTGAAAAACTCCTTTTAAATACTCCTTTATGCTTTCCAGAAAATTCTACATTATTTTCGATCAACAATATGCCATTCACATATATTTATCAGAAATGCTGTAGTGCTCCCACTCACTTTCTTGTAAATACAGGCTTCACCGTAAGTCTGTATAAAACTATATGCTTTGATCAACTCATCAAAGCGTATATTCCAACTCCGAGATGCTTACACCAGTCCATAGATGGATCGTTGGAGCTTGCACATTTTTGTCAACACCTTTAGGATCGACAAAACCTTCTAGTTGCATCATATACAACTCTTCTTTAAGAAATCCATTAAGGAATGTAGTTTTGACATCCATTTGCCAGATTTCATAAAATGTGGCAATTTGCTAACATGATTCGGACAGACTTAAGCATCGCTACGATTGGGAAAAACTCATCATAGTCAACACCTTGAACTTTGTCAAAACCTTTTTCGACAAGTCTAGCTTTGTAGATAGTAACACTACTATCAGCGTCTGTCTTCCTCTTGAAGATCCATTTATTTTCTATGACTTGCCGATCATCGGGCAAGTCAACCAAAGTCCACACTTTGTTCTCATACATGGATCCCATCTCAGATTTCATGGCCTCAAGCCATTTTACGGAATCTGGGCTCATCATCGCTTCCTCATAGTTCGTAGGTTTGTCATGGCCAAGTAACATGACCTCCAGAACAGGATTACCGTACCACTCTAGTGCGGATCTCACTCTGGTTGACCTACGAGGTTTGGTAGTAACTTGATCTGAAGGTACATGATCATCATCATTAGCTTCCTCACTAATTGGTGTAGGAGTCACAGGAACAAATTTCTGTGATGAACTACCTTCCAATAAGGGAGCAGGTACAGTTACCTCATCAAGTTCTACTTTCCTCCCACTCACTTCTTTCGAGAGAAACTCCTTCTCTAGAAAGGATCCATTCTTAGCAACGAATGTCTTGCCTCCGGATCTGTGATAGAAGGTGTACCCAACTGTCTCCTTTGGGTATCCTATGAAGACATGTTTCTCCGATTTGGGTTTTGAGCTTATCAGGATGAAACTTTTTCACATAAGCATTGCAACCCCAAACTTTAAGAAACGACAACTTTGGTTTCTTGCCAAACCACAGTTCATATGGTGTCGTCTCAACGGATTTAGATGGTGCCCTATTTAACGTGAATGCAGCTGTCTCTAATGCATAACCCCAAAACGATAGTGGTAAATCGGTAAGAGACCTCATAGATTGCACCATATCTAGTAAAGTACGGTTACGATGTTCGGACACACCCATTACGCTGTGATGTTCCAGGTGGCGTGAGTTGCGAAACTATTCCGCATTGTTTCAAATGAACACCAAACTCGTAACTCAAAATATTCCCCTCCATGAGCAGATCGTAGAAACTTTATTTTCTTGTTACGATGATACTTCACTCTGAAATTATTTGAACTTTTCAAATGTTTCAGATTTATTCTTCATCAAGTAGATATACCCATATCTGCTCAAATCATCTGTGAAGGTCAGAAAATAACGATACCTACCGTGAGCCTCAACACTCATCGGACTGCATACATCAGTATGTATTATTTCCAACAAGGCTATTGCTCACTCCATTTTTCCAGAGAACGAAGTCTTAGTCATCTTGCCCATGAGGCATGGTTCGCAAGCATCAACTGATTCGTAATCAAGTGATTCCAAAAGCCCATCAGCATGGATTTTCTTCATGCGCTTTGCACCAATATGACCTAAACGGTAGTGCCACAAATAAGTTGCACTATCATTATTAACTTTGCATCTTTTGGCTTCAATATTATGAATATGTGTATCACTACGATCGAGATTCAATAAACCATTCACATTGGGTGTATGACCATTGAAGATTTTATTCATGTAAACAGAGCAACAATTATTCTGTGACTTTAAATGAATAACCGTATTGCAATAAACATGAGCAAATCATATTCATGCTTAACGCAAACACCAAATAACATTTATTTAGGTTCAACACTAATCCCAAAAGTATAGGGAGTGTGCGATGATGATCATATCAATCTTGGAACCACTTCCAACACACATCGTCACTTCTTCCTTAATTAATCTCTGTTCATTATGCAACTCCCGTTTCGAGTTACTACTCTTAGCAACTGAACCAGTATCAAATGCCGAGTGCTATAAACACTAGTAAAGTACACATCAATAACATGTATATCCAATATACCTTTGTTCACTTTGCCATCCTTCTTATCCGCCAAGTATCTAGGGCAGTTCCACTTCCAGTGACCAGTCCTTTTGCAGTAGAAGCACTTAGTCTCAAGCTTAGGTCCAGACTTTGGCTTCTTCACTTGAGCAGCAACTTGCTTGCCGTTCTTATTGAAGTTCCCCTTCTTCCCTTTGCCCTTTTTTTGCAACTAGTGGTGTTTGTTAACCATGAACACTTGATGCTTTTCTTGATTTCTACCTTCGTCAATTTCAGCATCACGAAGAGCTTGGGAATTGTTTCCATTATCCATTGCATATTATAGTTCATCACAAAGTTCTAGTAACTTGGTGATAGTGACTAGAGAACTCTGTCAATCACTATCTTATCTGGAAGATTAACTCCCACTTGATTCAAGTGATTGTAGTACTCAGACATTCTGAGCACATGCTCACTAGCCGAGCAATTCTCCTCCATCTTGTAGGCAAAGTGATTGTCAAAGGTCTCATACCTTTCGACATGGTGTAGCGACCCGACCCGAAAACAGTCAAGTCTCTGTGTAGCTGTACCATCCCAAGATCATGCTGGCACACACAGTACATTGATGAAAAGATTCAAAGTTCAATCACACCTGAATTTATTACGATTCTCATATCGAGTCTTTTTACAATAGAATAAATTCGCGAAGGCCAACTCATGAGAAATAAACTAAATAAAGCTGCGAAGCGTAGACAAATAGCGAGTTCATCCGACTCCATAGGGCAATCGCCAAGCGTGGATCGTAGCCTCACTCCTGATCGAAAACTCTCTCTGCAACATAAGGCGTTGCAGCCGTGTAGGTCAGCATTTTGAATATGCCGCAAGTCAAAGAGAGTACAACAATAAAATTACTAACACTATATGCAATTTGGCTGTGGGGCTCTAAGTTTCATTGTTTTCTTGAAAAAGCCAGTTTTCCCTACAACAAGGACTTGTTTGCAAATACTACAAAATGTTGGTAGTTATTGAGATGGTTCCGCCAACCAATGTCTCATTCCCAATTATTAAATAACCCCCTCATTTAATTTATTAAGTTCGGTGTTGAGATATCCAAAATACTCCAAGTTCCAGAGGCTCAAATTGTCCGTAACCGGGGACACGGCTAACCGATTAGATCTTCACTCTGCAGAGGTTTATGCACTTTACCCACAAGAATCGTTCCCTCCTTTAAGTCTTCGCACTTCACGGTGTTTGAAGGCGGATGAACGCAACAGGGCCTTCCAAGAGTTCCTCAGGCCCATTGCGGTGCCCATCCAATCCTACCGTTCTTCTACATCTCGTAGCACCGTCGGCCAGAGTCACACCTAGGGTCGACCAAGCGAGCCCATAATGGCTTGCGCTGCATGTAAGCTTCCGGTCAATGGGGTATCCATCCGTCTCTTCGTGGCTGGGTGAAGCTTTCCGCAAGATGTCATGGCTCTTCTCCATGCATCCCGGCCAACCGCTGGTTTCTCCAGGGTGCCCGTCAACCGTCCTCCATCCAGTAGTGAATTTCGAAGTCCATCTTGAGCTTGAAGTCATGGGGTTGTCATCATCTTGACTCTCACATCTCCCTTATGAATCACTCAATCAACCCCGTCTACGAGCATAGCAAAATAAACTATTTCGTCCCGGGCCATGGTAACAAGGGGAATTGGTTTCATCCTACCTCATGATACTACTCAAGAACATAACTTAAAATTCTCCTACTGCATGCATGGTGGGGAGGTATAATTCTAATGCAATAAAATCATAGGTATTGTAAAAGAAATCATGATCAAATGACTTGCCTGGCTGACGGTCTTCGAAAGTTAGGGACTCGTGATAGCAGGCTTCGCAATCCGGAAATTCTACCGAAGCAAACAACAATCATATAAGCATAAAAACATACAATCACTTAACATAACAGCATGCTAACATAAAACACACAAAACTATCGAACCAAAAACCAAGGAGAACTCGAAGAAATCCAAGCCAACAACTAACAAGAAAATAAAATAAACTTTTTATTTCCAGTAAATAGAAGTTCAAGTTCTAAAACTACAGAAACTAATCTAAAATAAACTATAACATAGGTAAAATAAAATTATTTACTAAATAAAACAATAGGAAAACAGTAGCTAGTTAAATAAACAAGAAACACATGATTTAGACTAAAACTATTTTTTTAATCAAAATACCCAAATAAATTCCTACTGCTAGGCAAAGTCAAAACAACGCAGTGACAAAAAGAATCACTAAAATAAAATAATTCTAACTCATTTTATAGCAGAAATACTAATCTGTCTAAAACTAAAATAAAACAATTTATAATAATTTAAACATGGCCAAACATATTTCCTACATAAACTACAACAAATTTGCAAACTAACAAAAAAAGAATCAACTAAAAATATTAAGTAACCTAAAAGATATGGATTTTACAAAATGGAACTATTCATTAAAACAGAAACGAAAAAATATAACTAAAAAGAAAAACTAGCGCTAACGGGCCTATCTAACGCTCAGGCGTCATATAACTAAAGCGTGCCCGAGAGAATAAACCGATCGGGCCGGTCTAACTAAACCGCTAACTAAACCAAAAAAAAAAACCGTAGCTAAACCGGTCTTTTTAAAATAAAAACGTACCCCTTCGTAGATCTAATCTAGGCCGTTCACGCGCGATCCAACGGTGGTGGGGGTTCCGGCGGCTTACCGTGATGGCGACGACGGCGACGGACGACGGCGGCTCGGGCGGCGGCGGCGCGGTAGCTCGGTGGTCGGGGACGACGGCGGAGACGTCCGCAAGTCGGGCGGCTCGAGGGAGGTCGGGGTGGAGTCGTTGGAGCTCGGGGGTCGGAGACGCAAGCGGGCAAGAGCAATGGCGTGGCGGTGGCGTCGGGTTCGGCGAGAATAGCGAGCGAGGTAGAGGTTTAGGCGAGGGAAAGGTGGGGAACAGGTCGAGGAGGCGGGGTACTTATAGGGCGGTCGACTTGGAGGAGGGGCGATCGGGAGAGAATCCCGAGATCTCGGGATTCCGGCGGTGTGGCGCTCTAGCTTGGGCAAGGGAAGAAGAAGGGTGGGGCAGTAGCGTCGAGAGAGGGAGGAGGAGGTTGGTCAGGCGACCGAGGGGAGGGATTAGTGGCGGCGGCTCGGGTAGGCCGGCTCGGGTCTTGGTGGGCTGCTCTGCCCACTGGTGGGCTGCCTCGGTGGCTGCTGGGCAGTTAGGCTGGTGGCGCTTTGGTTTTTTTTCTTTTTCCTTTTTTTGAATTAGAGAGAAGAGAGAATATATAAAATATATATATTTTATATAGGACATATATATATCAAAATTCTCGGGAATTTATCCTACAATTTGAACATTTTCCAGGGCAAAACTCAAACTAAAAAAACATTTTCTAGAAATCCCAATTAAAATCAAATTTGAATTCAAACTTTTGGCAAAAATTTTCATCGACATTTTTGAGTGTCATGTTTACTCCTCTCATACTTTTCTCAAGTATTTGTCGGGCATTGTTTTGAAGTAAATTCAACCGCCAATTTGAATTCAAGTTCCAACAAACTCAAAAGCCTCTGAAATAATTCAAATGTCACACAATTCAAACAATAATGCATAGATGCTTAGCTATAATTGTAAAACATTCCAAATGGGAAATTTGGGATGTTACAAACCTACCCACCTTAAGATGAATCTAGCCCTCGAGATTGGGTTGGCTAACAAATTAGTGCGGGTGGTCTCGGCGGAGGTCTTCTTCTCGCTCCCGGTGGCTTCCTCCTCGAATGATGACTCCACAGCACCTTGCAAAACTTGATGATCTTCTGCGGTGACTCTGTCATGAGTCTCGAGAATTGGACGGGTTTCTCCTCATAAGTCAGATCTTTGTCGAGCTGTATGGCCTCTAGGGCACCGTGTCTCTCAATGGAATATCGGCCATCTCGGCATGGCATTTCTTGGTGAGAAACATGGAAGACATCATGAACTCCGGACAATCCTTCCGCAATTCCAACTTGTAAGCAACTTCTCCACGACGTTCGAGGATTTTGTAGGGGCCAATGAACCGGGGTGCTAACTTTCCTTTAACACCGAACCTCTTGATTCCACGAAGTGGGGACACACGAAGATATGCCCGGTCTCCCGCTTCGTAAGTTACTTCCTTGCGTTCTTGTCGGCATAACTCTTACGCCTCGATCGAGCTACCTTGAGTCTATCTCGAATCAGCTTGACTTTCTCTTCGAATCTCTCGATAAGATCGGGACCGAAAAGTTTTCGATCTCCAACACCATCCCACAACAATGGTGTTACGCACCTCCTTCCGTATAGAGCTTGAAAGGGCCATCTTGGTGGTCCGATAAGCTGTTATTGTACGAGAACTCCGCGTATGGCAAATTATCATCCCAGCTAGACCCATAGTCTAGCGCACAAGCTCTCAACATGTCCTCCAGGATCTGGTTGACTCTCTCGGTCTGTCCATCATCATGCGGATGAAAAGCTGTCTTGAACTCCAGCCTCGTACCCAAAGTTTCATGCAAGCTGATTCCAAAACTTTGAGGTAAATTGTGTTCCTCTATCGACAAGATACTCCTCGGAACTCCATGCAGACATACGATCCTGGTCATGTATATCTTGGCTAACTTAGCGCTGGTATAGGTAGTCTTCACGGAATGAAATGAGCTACCTTGGTCAATCGATCAACCACTACCCAGATGGAATCATAACCTGAGCAGGTCTGGGTAATCTGTGATAAAATCCATTCCAAGTTTTTCCCATTTCCACTCGGGAATCGGCAAAGGTTGAAGTAACCCTGCTGGCTTCGATGTTCCGCCTTTACTCGTTGGCAAACATCGCATATCGCCACGTACTCAGCAATATCCTTCTTCATACCATCCACGAAACTTTCCTTCAAATCCAGATACATCTTGGTGTTACCGGGTGAATCGAGTACGGTGAATCATGAGCCTCTGAAGAATTAGCTTCTGAGTTCGGGATCATTGGGTACATAAATACGATCCTCGAACCATATAGCTCCGTATTCATCCTTACGAAACTCTTTAGCTTTTCCTTCATTCATCCTTTTCTTTATCTCATCAATTTCCTTGTCCGACTTCTGGGCTTCACGAATTGTTTCGTCCAAAGTGGAGTGAACTTCCAGAGCTGCAACATATCCTCTCGGAACTATCTCCAGTCGGAGATCCCTGAGGTCATCGACTAACTCCTGGGGTAATCCTCCCGCTATGAGAGTATTCACATAACTCTTACGGCTCAAAGCATCCGCTACAACATTAGCCTTTCCTAGGTGGTAATGCAATCTCATGTCATAGTCCTTGATTAACTCTAGCCATTTCCTCTGCCTGAGGTTCAACTCTTTCTGCGTGAAAATATACTTCAAGCTCTTATGATCTGTGTAAACATCACAACTATTTCCGATAAGGAAATGTCTCCAGGTCTTGAGTGCATGCACTACGGCTGCTAACTCCAAATCATGTGTGGCATAATTCATCTCGTGTGGTCCTAGCTGTCTGGAGGTATAAGCTACAACTTTTCCTTCCTGCATGAGTACTCCTCCGAGTCCCTGACGAGAAGCGTCACAATATACCTGATAATCCTTGTGTATGTCCGGCAAAATCAATCTTGGGGCTGTAACCAAGCGTTTCTTCAATTCTTGAAGCGGCTTCACAATCCTCGGTCCAAATGTATTTGGCGTCCTTCTTCAACAGCTCGGTCATGGGCTTGGCAATCTTCGAGAAATTCTCAATAAACCTCCGATAATATCCCGCGAGTCCGAGAAAACTGCGGATCTCCTCGACCGAGGTGGGTGATCGCCAATTGGTGGTGATACAACCTTGGTGGGGTCAACTGCTATTCCTTCTCCTGAAATAACATGTCCGAGGAATCCGACTTCCTTCAGCCAAAATTCACATTTCTTGAACTTGGCATACAATCGATGTTCTCGGAGTTTCTCCAGAACTAGACGCAAATGTTCCTTATGCTCTTCCTCGCTCTTGGAGAAAATTAGTATATCATCGATGAACACCACGACAAACTTGTCGAGATATTCCATAAATACCTTGTTCATCAAATTCATGAAGTATGCAGGGGCATTAGTCAATCCGAATGACATGACGGTATACTCATATAAACCATACCTGGTGGTAAATGCTGTTTTGGGTATATCCTTTTCACGGATCTTCAACTGATGATACCCTGATCGAAGATCGATCTTGGAGAATACCTTGGCTCCAACTAGTTGATCAAATAGATCATTAATCATCGGCAGAGGGTACTTGTTCTTGATGGTCACGTCGTTCAACGAACGATAATCCACAACCATTCTCAGGGTTCCATCCTTCTTCTCTACCAAAAGAACTGGGGCTCCCCAAGGTGACGAGCTTGGCCGAATATATCCTTTCTCCAATAGCTCATTAATTTGCTTTTTGATCTCTTCCAAATCGTTCGGGGGCATCCGATAGGGTCTCTTGGATATTGGGGCTGTGCCGGGCAATAACTCAATCAGAAATTCAATGTCTCGTGTCGGTGGCATTCTGGTAATTCCTCCGAAACACATCGGAAAATCTTGCACTACTGGCACTTCCTCCTGAACAACTCCCGTGAGGGAATTCACCTGATTCTTCATCGGGATACGTCTGGATACATACTTGATCCTCTTCTGCTCCGGAGTGGTGAGCAGAATCGTCTTGCGGGCACAGTCTATGTTTCCTTCAAACTTCGTCAACCAATCCATGCCTAGGATTACATCCAATGTCCGGGTTTCCAATACTATGAGGTCTGCGGAAATTTATGGTTTCGATGTTGAGGGTTGCATGACAGCCTAAGCTGCCATCATTTCTCCTCCTGCAGAACTGACGTGAAGAGGGCTTCTAAGGGTTCTAGTGGGCAACCCGTACTTTTCCACAACTACCCTTGATATAAATGAATGCGTTGCACCAGAATCAAAGAGTACCAATACTGGATGTGAATTTAATAAAAACTTACCAACCACAGTGTCTGGCTGATCATAGACGTCCTCCACGTCAATGTGGTTCACCTGAGCACGAGGAAAAGGGTTGGGCTTCTTTCCTTGAGCTTCCATTGCCGTTTCCATTCCTCCGCTTGGCCTCCGGCAATCGGTGGCATAGTGCCCTGTTTTCGGCACTTGAAGCAGTGATGTGACTCAGATCCATACGAGCAGGCAGGACGATGCTGGTTGCCATTGCCGTTTCCATTGCCTGTCTTGTTGTCCTGGTTGCGGTTGTTCCCATTTCCTCCATGGTTATGTCCTCCATGGTTATGATGGGTATGCCCTCCCGAGTATGGGGCATAACGGGGCTTCTGCTGAGCTCGAGTTGTACTTCCCCGCCATACTTCCGCTTATGCTATCAATCTGCTGCTGCTTGCCTTCGAGTATGGTGGCCTTGTCTACCAGCTCCTGGTAGTTATTGAAAGTAGCCACCATTAGCTGCATTCCCAGCTCGTCATTGAGTCCCTCGAGAAACTTTTCCTGCTTTGCGGCATCTGTGGCCACATCATCCGGGGCATAGCGAGCTAACTTGCTGAACTCATCCACGTCATCGCCCCGAAGACGGTTCCCTGGCGTAAGTTGCGGAACTCACGCTTCTTCGTGCTCATGGCTCTAGCCGATACATGAGCGGTGCGGAAAGCTTCTTGGAACTGATCCCACGTGATGGTGGCGATGGGATAAGTGGCGGTGTAGTTCTCCCACCAAGAGGCTGCAGGTCCATCAAGTTGATGTGCGCAAAGCGCACCTTCTCTCGTGATGTGCATCTAGCGGTGGCTAACTCCTTCCGACCTTGCGGAGCCAATCATCGGCCACAATCGGATCAGTGCTGGTAGAGAACACTCGCGGATTCAGCCTTAGGAAGCGGGTCAAGTTGTCAACAGGGGTGGTGGCGGTGGATTGTTGTTGTTGTTGTTGTTCGGTTCGATGAGCATCCGCATGAGGGCATTCTGCTTTGGATCACCGGGTGAGCTCCGCGGAAAGTTGAGACCGGGTCACGCCTCGGAGGCATCTGGTGTTTTGGTGTGGATGAGAAAATTAGAATAGAACAAGGGTCTAATGAGAAAATATCACTACCCATATGAATGCACAATCATAATCACACCAATCATTTATTCTATCATCTCAAACATGGTTCAATCTCGGATTACAAATTCTCACGACTAATCGAAAAATAATGGCCTAACTGTTCGACGGAAAAATAAAATAACATGGCAGTCGACTAATTGTCTTCATCAATTATCCTTGCGTCCTCTGGTGCGGCGTCCTCCGGTGTGGCGTCCTCTGGTGCGGCGCCTCCTTTTGCGGCTTTCTTCGGTGGAGCTCTCTTCATAATCCTGGTCATTGCTCACGAGGGGTCCGTCATCTCCACTCGGAAAAAGGTCTTCACCCATGTCCATCTTCTCCTCTAATGCGGCAACATCAATCTTCAGCTTGTCGACTCTCTCCATGAAATCTTTGATTTCTTCTTCATGGTCAAGGAAGTCCGCGTGTGCTTTCTCCTCCAGTTCGATTTCACGGAACAACAGCCTCTGTGTACCTTCGAGTTCTGGCGAGTCTGGATTTCCGCTTCTGAGGAGACTCTCCAAGTCTTGGACATATGAGAGAATGGAGTCGTCTTCTCACGTGACGGATGATATCTCCATTCCTAGCTCTGCGAGAAATCATGGCGAGGTCGATGGGTCGAGCTCGCCCTGTACTCTTCTCGGAGATGTCCAAGTGCACGATAAATCCCCATGTCTCTTCCGAGGATCCAATTGAAATCGATAAACTCAAAGTCAATGGGCTCAATGTCCTCGAAGGTCCTCCCTGGAATGTGCACCTTAATCTCAGAGCGGGTATCCGTCGGAAGTGCATTGGTAGGCTTCCGGTGATTGAGGCGAGCAATCTTCAGCTTCTTCACGATCTGAACCAGCTTCTTGCCGAGAGGCATCGCCTCATCTGGTGGCAAAACTCCGTAGCGGCTGGGGTGAACTCGTGCCATCTAGAATGTTGAAAATCGGAGAGAAGTCGAAATGAACAGGGGAGAATTACGGAATGATAAGGACATAAAATAAATAGTCTCTTCCTATGGCTTTCCGATCCTAGGGGTTACGTCCTACGGTCAGCGTGTGCTCTGATACCATCTCTGTAGCGACCCGACCCGAAAACGGTCAAGTCTCTGTGTAGCTGTACCATCCCAAGATCATGCTGGCACACACAGTACATTGATGAAAAGATTCAAAGTTCAATCACACCTGAATTTATTACACGATTCTCATATCGAGTCTTTATTACAATAGAATAAATTCGGCCGAAGGCCAACTCATGAGAAATAAACTAAATAAAGCTGCGGAAGCGTAGACAAATAGCGAGTCCATCCGACTCCATAGGGCAATCGCCAAGCGTGGATCGTAGCCTCACTCCTGATCGAAAAACTCCTCTGCAACATAAGACATTGCAGCCGTGTAGGTCAGCATTTTGAATATGCCGGCAAGTCAAAGAGAGTACAACAATAAAAATTACTAACACTATATGCAATTTGGCTGTGGGGCTCTAAGTTTCATTGTTTTGAAAAAGCCAGTTTTCCCTACAACAAGGACTTGTTTGCAAATACTACAAAATGTTGGTAGTTATTGAGATGGTTCCGCCAACCAATGTCTCATTCCCAATTATTAAATAACCCCCTCATTTAATTTATTAAGTTCGTTGTTGAGATATCCGAAATACTCCAAGTTCCAGAGGCTCAAATTGTCCAGAATCGGGACACGGCTAACCGACTAGATCTTCACTCTGCAGAGGTTTGCGCACTTTACCCGCAAGAATCGTTCCTCCTTTAAGTCTTCGCACTTCACGGTGTTTGAAGACGGACGAAGTAAACAGGGCCTTCGAAGAGTTCCTCTGGGCCTTGCGGTGCCCATCCAATCCTACCGTTCTTCTACATCTCGTAGCACCGTCCGCCAGAGTCACACCTAGGGTCGACCAAGCCGAGCCCATAATGGCTTGCGGCTGCACAGGTAAGCTTCCGGTCAATGGGGTATCCATCCGTCTCTTCGTGGCTGGGTGAAGCTTTCCACAAGATGTCATGGCTCTTCTCCATGCATCCCGGCCAGCCGCTGGTTTCTCCAGGGTGCCCGTCAACTGTCCTCCACCCAGTAGTGAATTTCGAAGTCCATCTTGAGCTTGAAGTCATGGGGTTGTCATCATCTTGACTCTCACATCTCCCTTATGAATCACTCAATCAACTCCATCTACGAGCATAGCAAAATAAACTATTTCGTCCCGGGCCATGGTAACAAGGGGAATTGGTTTCATCCTACCTCATGATACTACTCAAGAACATAACTTAAAATTCTCCTACTGCATGCATGGTGGGGAGGTATAATTCTAATGCAATAAAATCATAGGTATTGTAAAAGAAATCATGATCAAATGACTTGCCTGGCTGACGGTCTTCGAAAGTTAGGGACTCGTGATAGCAGGCTTCGCACTCCGGAAATTCTACCGAAGCAAACAACAATCATATAAGCATAAAAACATACAATCACTTAACATAACAGCATGCTAACATAAAACACACAAAACTATCGAACCAAAAACCAAGGAGAACTCGAAGAAATCCAAGCCAACAACTAACAAGAAAATAAAATAAACTTTTTATTTCCTGTAAATAAAAGTTCAAGTTCTAAAACTACAGAAACTAATCTAAAATAAACTATAACATAGGTAAAATAAAATTATTTACTAAATAAAACAATAGGAAAACAGTAGCTAGTTAAATAAACAAGAAACACATGATTTCGACTAAAACTATTTTTTTAATCAAAAATACCCAAATAAATTCATACTGCTAGGCAAAGTCAAAACAACGCAGTGACAAAAAGAATCACTAAAATAAAATAATTCTAACTCATTTTATAGCAGAAATACTAATCTGTCTAAAACTAAAATAAAACAATTTCTAATAATTTAAACATGGCCAAACATATTTTCTACAGAAACTACAACAAATTTGCAAACTAACAAAAAAAGAATCAACTAAAAATATTAAGTAACCTAAAAGATATGGATTTTACAAAACTGGAACTATTCTGTTAAAACAGAAACGAAAAAAATATAACTAAAAAGAAAAACTAGAGCTAACGGGCCTATCTAACGCTCAGGCGTCATATAACTAAAGCGTGCCCGAGAGAATAAACCGATCGGGCCGGTCTAGCTAAACCGCTAACTAAACCAAAAAAAATCGTAGCTAAACCGGTCTTTTTAAAATAAAAACGTACCCCTTCGTAGATCTAATCTAGGCCGTTCACGCACGATCCAACGGTGGTGGGGTTCCGCGGCTTACATGTGGCGGCGACGGCGACGGACGACGGCGCGGCTCGGGTGGCGACGGCGCGGTGGCTCCGGTGGTCGGGGACGACGGCGGAGACGTCCGGCGGGTGCGGCGGCTCGAGGGGAGGTCGGGGGTGGAGTCGTTGGAGCTCGGGGGGGGTCGGAGACAAGCGGGGCAAGAGCAATGGCGTGGCGGTGGCGTCGGGTTCCGGCGAGGAATAGCGGGCGAGGTAGAGGGTTTAGGCGAGGGGAAAGGTGGGGAACGGGTCGAGGAGGCGGGGTGCTTATAGGGGCGCGGTCGACTTGGAGGAGGGGGCGAATCGGGGAGAGAATCCCGAGATCTCCGGGATTCCGGTGGCGGTGGCGAGCGCTCTAGCTTGGGCAAGGGGAAGAAGAAGGGGTGGGGCCGGCGCGTCAGCGAGAGAGGGAGGAGGAGGTTCGGTCGGGCGAACGATGGGGAGGGATTCGGGCGCGGCGGCTCGGGTAAGCCGGCTCGGCGCGGGTGGGCTGCTCTGGCCCATTGGTGGGCTGCCTCGGTTACTGGCCGGGCGGTTGGCTGGTGGCGCTGGGGTTTTTTTTTCTTTTTCCTTTTTTTGAATTAGAGAGAGAGAGAATATATAATATATATATTTTTATATAGGACATATATATATCAAAATTCTCGGGAATTTATCCTACAATTTGAACATTTTCCAGGGCAAAACTCAAACTAAAAAAACATTTTCTAGAAATCCCAATTAAAATCAAATTTGAATTCAAACTTTTTGGCAAAAATTTTCATCTGACATTTTTGGAGTGTCATGTTTACTCCTCTCATACTTTTTCTCAAGTATTTGTCAGGCATTGTTTTGAAGTAAATTCAACTGCCAATTTGAATTCAAGTTCCAACAAACTCAAAAGCCTCTGAAATAATTCAAATGTCACACAATTCAAACAATAATGCATAGATGCTTAGCTATAATTGTAAAACATTCCAAATGGGAAATTTGGGATGTTACAGCATGAGTCTGAAATACTAATTTCAACTCTTGGAACATCTCATATGTTTCATGGCGTTCAAAACGTCTTTGAAGCCTCGATTCTAAGCCGTAAAGCATGGTGCACTAAACTATCAAGTAGTCATTATATCGAGCTTGCCAAACGTTCATAACGTCTGCATCTGCTCCTGCAATTGGTCTGTCACCTAGCGGTGCATCAAGGACATAATTCTTCTGTGCAGCAATGAGGATAATCCTCAGATCACGGATCCAATCCACATCATTGCTACTAACATCTTTCAACTTAGTTTTCTCTAGGAACATATCAAATATAAAACAGGGGAGCTAAACGCGAGCTATTGATCTACAACATAGATATGCTAATACTACCAAGACTAAGTTCATGATAAATTAAAGTTCAATTAATCATATCACTTAAGAACTCCCACTTAGATAGACATCCCTCTAATCATCTAAGTGATCACGTGATCCATATCAACTTAAACCATGTCCGATCATCATGTGAGATGGAGTAGTTTTCAATGGTGAACATCACTATGTTTTATCATATCTTCCATATGATTCACGCTCGACCTTTCGGTCTCCAGTGTTCTGAGACCATATCTGCATATGCTAGGCTCGTCAAGTTTAACCGAGTATTCTGCGTGTGCAAAACTGGCTTGCACCCGTTGTATGTGAACGTAGAGCTTGTCACACCCGATCATCACATGGTGTCTCGGCACGACGAACTTTCGCAACGGTGCATACTCAGGGAGAACACTTATACCTTGAAATTTAGCGAGAGATCTTCTTATAATGCTGCCGTCGATCTAAGCAAAATAAGATGCATAAAAGATAAACATCACATACAATCAATATAAGTGATATGATATGGCCATCATCATCTTGTGCCTTTGATCTCCATCTCCAAAGCACCGTCATGATCACCATCGTCACCGGCGCGACACCTTGGTCTCCATCGTAGCATCGGTGCCGTCTCGCCAACTATTGCTTATACGACTATCGCTACTGCTTAGTGATAAAGTAAAGCAATTACAGGGCGATTGCATTGCATACAATAGAGCGACAAACATATGGATCCTGCCAGTTGCCGATAACTCTGTTATAAAACATGATCATCTCATACAATAAATTTCGCGTCATGTCTTGACCATATCACATCATCGAATGCCCTGCGAAAATAAGTTAGACGTCCTCTACTTTGTTGTTGCAAGTTTTACGTGGCTGCTACGGGCTGAGCAAGAACCGTTCTTACCTACGCACCAAAACCACAACGATAGTTTGTCAAGTTAGTGCTGTTTTAACCTTCTCAAGGACCGGGCGTAGCCACACTCAATTCAACTAAAGTTGGAGAAACTGACACCCGCTAGTCACCTGCGTGCAAAGCACGGCGGTAAAACCAGTCTCGCGTAAGCGTACGCGTAATGTTGGTCCGGGCCGCTTCATCCAACAATAACACCGAACCAAAGTGTGACATGCTAGTAAGCAGTATGACTTATATCGCCCACAACTCACTTGTGTTCTACTCGTGCATATAACATCTATGCATAAATCTGGCTCGGATGCCACTGTTGGGGAACGCAGTAATTTCAAAAAATTTCCTACGCACACACAAGATCATGGTGATGCATAGAAACAAGAGGGGAGAGTGTGTCCACGTACCCTCGTAGACCGAAAGAGTGAGCGTTATGACAACGCGGTTGATGTAGTCGTACGTCTTCGTGATCCGACCGATCCAAGTACCGAACGCACGGCACCTCTGAGTTCAGCACACGTTCAGCTCGATGACGTCCCACAAACTCCGATCCAACAGAGCTTCGAGGGAGAGTTCCGTCAGCACGACGGCATGATGACGATGATGATGCTACCGACGCAGGGCTTCGCCTAAGCACCACTATGATATGAACGAGGTGGATTATGGTGGAGGGGGCACCGAACACGGCTAAGAGAGATCAATGATCAACTTGTGTGTCTATGGGTTGCCCCCTCCCCCGTATAT